>JAOTQE010069347.1:0-17219 GCA_025631205.1 Nesometra sesokonis
TATAGGACCCAATTAATAATAAAACGGGCCATCAAAATATATAATTAATATGAAAAATTATAAATATAACTAATAAATTAATGTCAAACAAAATTAAAATGAAATGAACTTTTACATAAAATTACATAAATTTTAATTTGATTTAAAAAAAATGTATTAAAGCGATTGGCTTTGAACCTGGTAACCTCGGTTCAATAAGCACTTTATATTAGTGTTGCGCCACAATATTCATTTTGAAATTTAGTTGCTTATTGCTAGAACAAAAGACTACACCAGTAGTCGCCTTATGACGTAATTTATTGGCCCAATAATTGATTAATGTCTACCGTGCGAATAGCTCTTATTCGCACTTTCAACGTGCGAACAGTCACTCCGATTTTCTTTTTGAATAACTCATAGTTAATGTATGTGTTTGTTCTTTATTACTGTTAGATCTTTTACTTTAAATTAAGGTAATGAATGTCATTATTTTGATATACGTTATTCTAACGTGCCGATTGGTGTAGGCTAGGCCTAGCCCACGACGGTAGCTCGCTTAGCCTCTGCTGACTGGAAGCCCTGCTGTATTCTATAGGCCTAGCCTTATTCGACTAGGCTAGTACTAAATAGCGGTCCTACAAAACACAGCCCTAGACCGGCCGATACCGCCCGATGATATTTTAATGACGCCCGAGTGTTCGATTTAATACAGTTTAACAAAATAACGCCTGCCCGCGAGGGTATAATAATCATATAGCCTAAGCATATCTAGGCCTAGTGCACAGTTACACAAAAATACATACATTTGCTACCTAAACAAAACTATTTTTTACAAGTAAATCTTCCTTATAGTATACCAGTTGTAGTAGGCCCGCACCACCATATGCATAAGCTTGCTAGCCAGGAACATACTGTCTCCACGAATCTCCCTTCAACTTTATTGTTTGGTGTTTATTGTTGTCTAGGCCTAGCTATTTTTTTACATTTCGAACTTCCTTGTCTTATCACCCATCAGTAAATCAAAATCTAAAGCATTGTTTGGCAGTTTGATTACGTTGCAATTACTATGATTCATTTTATCGTAACACATTTTAACTATTCAAATCGCTTGCTTTTTCAAGCTTCCGATCGCGATGATTGTTGGGTGACTATGAAAAAAAATTACAGTGATTGTTCACTTCATTGCACATGCGCATTAGCATGTCGCATTTCTAATGCTGGGAGGTTGGATTCCGGTTTCGGAATAATTCATTCATTCAGTATTTTATTTCAGAAATAGTTTCCATACAATAATCGAAAAAAGCATACTGTACATATTCAATTCATATATTAGAAAAAAAAATGGGAAAAAAATACTGTGTAGTATTAGAAACATCCACACTACGGAACCTATCTAGATACGACCAGGCTTCTAGACAAGAAGCACAAAAAATATGTAGGCCTTACTAGTGGGTAAGCTCAAACCACTTCCTGTTTAGTAATGAAGACTGTAGAGCGTATTGCCTAGTGTTGCTTATAACAGAGTTGCTACTGTTATTCTTTTAATGAAACTACAAATAATAACCACGGCGATAAATAATTGCATACATCATTCTAAATTATATCGTAATCTCTACAATTTTAGACCTCAGAGGTTGGAACGTAATAATGTAATACGTGACAACGGCAATATACAACAGCATTGTCAACAGTGGATCGTGGTGCTGCGCTGTACTGCTGAAGGTTTTTTAGTTAAAAGTATCATCATGTAACATGTTTTCTAAAAACATCTTGAAGTGATGGCGAACATTGTGATTCAGCGGTGCGTAACCAACACAAATAACAAAGCGCTTATGGCTGATTTTTTGATAGCATGTTACTTAAAAATTCATATCTCCTTAACTGGAAGGCCTAAGTGGATATTTCTTTCAACAAAATATTACAACAGTTTAAACAAAAGAGCTGTGATAGTACCAATAGCCTCATTTATTCATTCTTTTTTACCATAAAACAAAACATACAAAGAATGTTTATTTTAATATTAATGCCATTATTATTTTATAGGTGTCTGTGATTAAAAAGCTATCAGCATGATGCATTCAATGTATTTGTGTGTGTGCCTACTCACCGTTGCATTAGCACGTAAGTAAATTTATCAAGTCACACTATACAGTAGGGTACCTCAGTGTTCCCTGGTGAATTACATTACGTGAAATTTTTTTGACAATCCTCTAAAAACCAACACAAAAAAACTTTTTTTTTTACTTGGAAAGTAATACTACAAAGCAGAGGATTAAATTTCATTTTTTCTGAAAAAAATAAATAGTACCATTATTAACACAACATTTGCATTTTCGGAAAAATATTTATGAATCGGAGGTTGGAATAAAACTATTTTAAACAAATTTCAGATGGTTCACTAACAGGCCTAAAATAATTAAAATTTTATTTTATTTTTAGTTAAAATCTTAATTTTCTGTGCTGGAGGGCTTGTAAAACAGGGTATGAAAATGTCTCGACTTAAGACAGTCAATATCATCACAAGAAAATTGGCTGAAAGATTATGTTTTATTGCGATGATAAATTAACATTTTTAAATCTCCCTGGATTAAATGACAGTTTTGATTTGATTTATTTGCATCTCATAAATTAAAACATATACACATTTTAAAAACAACAATATTAGAAAATTATTAAAATAGTATAAAATTGACACAGTTAGGCAAGAGATGCAGGATAACCCATGAACGTTCCAGGAGGAACTTATTTCCAATGGGGTCCTTTAAAACGTAACATTAAACATATATAACAAACTATAAAAATACTACCTAGCAATACGAAATATGTTAAAATACACACGTTGTATTAGAAAATATTGGTTCTTTTAAAACAGGCTCTATTCATAAAATGTAACTTTTATCTTAAAATTTACTAGAGATCGACATTTTTTTTTATTGGAATGGGTAAGGTATTCCAGTTTTTTATTGCAGTGTATATAAACATATTATGATGAGCAACTAATTTGAAGGTCGGAATTTGAAAAGTGGATAGAGATACAGTACTGTCTATCCAAATGCTAAAGGTAAAGTAATTGCATTCATTAGATAAGCCATTATTAACCATGTCCAGATGGCTTTAGAGTAAATTACTTATATCATCACAGGCTGGAAAATTGAGAGTGTGTGCCAACAATCCTGCTAGTAGTAAAGAACAAATTTGAAACATGGCTGCAAAATTGACACCAAAGTTTACTGTTTATAGTATGACTAATCGTAAAGGTATCAACTGTGATTGAGAACGTGGCTGCCATCTTGTGCAAATCAGTGGTCAAACCCCAAAAATTTGTTTATGAACATGTCTATTGGATGAAGCCTCCCCCAAAATTAGTTTCCAACTTTTAGATACTGTAAGTTTACCTCTAATGGTCAGGTCTTTCTGAAATTTACCTATCTATTGTTACTGTAACTTTTTAAAATCAAATCTCACAACTAATGGGTAATTGCACAACAGGCCAATCACGGCTGACTGGGTTTCGTTTTGATTTACTTGATCTGGAAATAATAACTTTATCTTCACCTCTTGAAAATCGCAGGCCTAGCATAGGGCTCTGGTTTTACATTGCTCCCCACTGTGTCAGTTCTAGGTGGTTGTAGGTTACTGCACAGTGTATTGAACTTTTGCTTTTAATTAATTCTCAGCTAGTGGTTTTGTGTACCTAATTACTTCCTTATTTATCATAGTTTGTTCCTTGCTAACCTAACAAAAATCTTTCAGAAAGAATCATGAAATTCATACAACAGAATAGGACTCAATTGAGTCCAGAAATACAAAGATTCGTAAACAGGCTTTCAAAGAAAACGCATATCAGTAAGTGACCTAAGTAGCAGTGCAGTGCTTAAATTTGAGACGTTCAGGATGGTACTTTTTACAAATATATTGTCCTTAATGTTGGCTAGAAGAAATGTGTATCGTTTATTTTATTTAAACTCTTACAGTACCAGTACATTACATGGCCAAATTCACAATATTTACCTCAAATACTACACAGTAATTAGCACCTCACTGCTCCTTGGAGGGCTGTGTTTGTTGTTAATGGCGTCAATTAGATCATTTACAGTATGTTAATTGTAAAAATAATTTAACAACATTCAGGGATGTCACTACGCTGAACGGCCCCATCCGGCACTCGACTTTTCCGTCGGGTATTTCCAGGCTAGAGACCACCACTATTATTCCTAAGCATTTCTAGGCTAGCGACTACCACTATTATTTCGACCAACAAACAACAATTGTCAATTTCAATAAAATATGTGATTGATACGTCGAAAAACAATAGAAATCCTAGCCTTATTACTAAAACAATAGATTACAGCTTTTGTTCTATGGTCACATTTTGTAATGTAATGAAATAACTGCCCTTCTTTATTGTTCATCGCACACTTAAACAGCATAAATCATTGTGTGCGTATGGGTGACTCACGTTCATGAAAAAGGGGGCGCTGTTTGCCGTCCGGCACTCAAAGAAACTGGTGACATCCCTGAACATTGTATTATTATTTCTTTTGTTTCTATGATTAAGATTTCGTTTCGAGAGAGATTGTAATTTTTTATTAATCCATTGTTTTGTGTACAGTGTGTTACATTAGGCTATCCTGCCCTTGATATAGAAAACAGTAGATACCTGCTCTACAGTACATGCAATTAACTATTACTATTAACACCCTGAAGTGAATACAAGGACACTTTCACGACAAATAGCCTACTGACCAATGAAGACCGTGAAAGGTTTAAGGTGTGAAAAATGATACTAATTTTCTTACTGTAAATATATTATGATAACCGAACCTAACTGAAGATAGTGTTGACTAATAAAGACATTTAATCATTGGAGTTCTATTTATTTTTATACATTCATTAATAAATTAATAAATAAATTAATCATGTAAAACATGATTATTATAATAAAAATTTGATTTTTATATTACCTTACACAATAAAATCTCACGGCACTGTGTACCAGATGTTACACATTCATATGACTTTCTACGCCCCTAAGGGTCTTGTCGTGTCCTGCTGCCCAAAAAACGAGCACTACATCTTCTGTCCACAGCAGGAGATATATGGATCAGTATACCGGGGTAACCCACTACTCATCTCGTTTTTGTGTACACTGGATCTACGGTTTATAGTCCTTATCCGAGAAGACTTGTTCCACCACCAGAACCATGGTGCGAGCCGGCCTCGAACCCGTGCTGTTATTTATGCATAGTTCACGATTTCCCTGCTATAACCGCTCGGCCATACAACTCGCACTATGATTATGATTAATATTGTTCTTGGTTGTTTTTAACTTTGTAACATCCTGTCAGTGAGTTTTCTCGCTACTTACAGGATGAGAACTATGTAAACCAAAGTTGCAATCACACTGAATTTAAAAAAAAATATATTTTACCAAGACCCTTGGTAACATTTCAAAGGCTAAAGCTTGTAAAATAAAATGTAATTATTTTTTATGGATTGCCCAATTGACCGATGTAATTCTGTAATACGATTTGGTAAGTTTACTCGAATCACGCTGTCCGCATTAAAATTTTCCAGGCCAATTAAACTTGCTCGATAAGTTTTTCTGAGCAGATTTCACTCCAGGAAACTTAACCGGTGCCTGGGGTAAGGTTTACGGAGTGAGAATTTATGGACTGTCCGCACTGCACTTTTTTCCAGTCAATCTAACCAGTTAGTCTGTTAGATTTATCGAAATAAGTCTAGTGTGAATGAGGCTCAGCAGGGTGTCAGACGCGACCTTGAATTCCTTGAAAGTACTGGAAAAACAAACATGCATTTTCCGGTCCTGGAAACTCCTGGAATATGCTAATTGTCTTTGAATGTTCTGGAAATTTCATGATATTGAAATTTATAGTGCGTTCACATGTCTTAGGTTGCTCGCGAGTGGGCCATCCGCTCAAGAGCCGATCTATCATGTGAACACCTGCTCAAGAGCGGATTCTATCGCAAGCGACTCGAGAGCGGGTTCTCTTGATCAAAACAGCTCACGAGGCATGTGAACGGGCTATTTCCGCTTCGCTCGCAAGCCAGACGGAAGTGACGCATGAAGTCAGTATGGGAGAGCCAATCAGAATGAAGCATTTCCCATGAGTGAATTGAAGCTGGCTTTGTGCGGGAGAAAGAAAGAACACAATGACCAAGGTTGAACAACTCACTTGTAAGCGACCGGCTCGTGATCGGCTCATGAGCGAGAAGATATGTGAACAAGACTTTAGTTGACGTTGACTGCAAAGGTCCATTTTTCTTTTTAAACTATGCCTATGGCAAGACCATTGATTGAGCATCCTTGAATTTTACTTGTTTTAAGGTGTATGAACCCTGGGCTCAAGTCTCATAATAAAGCTTAAGAAGTCGTGCTGTTACAAAGAACCTATTGTGCAGCCAGGTTTGAATCTAGGACCTCGAGATTGCAAGACAAGCATGTTATACCATCCAACTTTCAGGCTATGCGGGAGTCTCACGCATTGGAGCCTATTTTTGACATAAATAATTTTTTATAATGCATTGCAGAATTCTCGCTCATAAACAGAAATTTCAATAGATTTCTCACGCATGTGATAATCTAAAGCAAAATACGGTAAAAACGGCCCCAAAACAGTGGTAATTTAGGAGGAAACCGCACAAAAACGGTCAATTCGCTTTTTTTGCTTGTCAGATCGAAATGAGAGAAAATGTCGCTAGGGATGGTGGCGGAGTTTGTCTCGCGCATTAGAGCCAAACAAATTTGGCAGGTATAGCATGTTAACCACTTGCTATGGTTCCACTACAAAGTTTATAGCACAACATGTAGTATAATTAACTCAAATGATACTAGAGGTTTGCGTGATAAAATGCAATTTGAAATGTGTGTGATATTGAAGTCCCAAGTGTGTAACTACTTGATTGCATGATGCTATGCTAGCCTTGGTTCAAGTGTTATTGATTATTCATTCATTTTGCAATGTATTGTGATAACTACTGTACTGTCTATTTGGTTATGTTTGAGTAATCCTATTTATATCCTAACACTGCTGTAATTCATTAGTTTTAATTTAGTGAAGATATAAAACTTAGTAACAACTAGTCTTATTTGAAAATTTTACGCCATTATCATTTGATACAAAATACCTATCTAGTGAGGTTGTATAATTTTGTCATTTTTGTTCGGTTTTTCCATACATAAGATTTTTAGCTGACTGGTTTAATTAATCACACAAGCCTATGTACTACAGTTTGTTATGTAGACATACTTCCCTATCCTTTGACATCCCTAAATAACTATGGCTGGTATTCTTAAAAGCAGACTAACTTTAGCCCAGGACTAACTTCAGATTTAATCTAGGACTAACTGACTATAGTATTCTTAAGTTTCTAACATTTGTCCAGTTATAAACCCTGGACTAAAGCATTCTAAATTTTGTCTACCAAGGAACCAGGTTTATGGACAGTCCAGGATCAACTAGTGCTGTTTTAAGGTTAGTCCTGGTCTAACTTTCGAGAATACCAGCCTATAAGTCAATCATCTAATACTTTAATAATTCCTACATGGAACAATTCTCAAGGCTGTTTATTTGCGCACATCACAAATTTCTGCTCATGGAAAAAGAATTTCTGATTACAGATCCTATGGAATGTACTTGTATTGATGAGTGCTTTATCCAGAATGAAGAAGTAGTATTGTATTTTATGGTTAACACTCAAATGTTAGATGGGGTTATAACTGATTCAGTACTGTAATAATACTAGACTAAAAATTAATGCATTAATTGTGCATAAAATGAGACTTGTGCTGTGTTTTGATATTCTGATATGACATAGCAGAGGTCCCAAGTTGTAAAAACAGAATTCCTGGAGATTTAGTCATTGGCATCGTACCACTGTTTATATTGTCTACCCTTCTTAAAATGTGCGTACAAATATCGTTATTTAAAATCTCAACACCTTGCCTGTTAATGAAATGATAGTTTCTAACATGTATGGTCACTGCTAATGTGCTATTACTACTCGCCAAAATTTTACTGAACATCATAGTTGCTTACTTTCAACCACAATTTTGAAATAAATAGGCCAATTTATGTTCTGATTGGGAGAACTACCTGAAGAAAATTAAATTCCGGGAGAAAATTTGATAATTCCGGGAGCCCTGGAGACTTGGGAGCTCTGACGTAATCAATGTTAGACGACTTGTGCTGTGTTTTGATATTCTGATGACATAATCAATGTCGAAATATTGAATAAAAAGCTGATGGCATGCCTTTACTTTTTAAAATGTAATACTTTAAATTAAATCAGTGGATATTAAAATTTTTAGACTATGCTGTACACAGTTAAAATACATGGTGTGATCATATCGATAATACAAAAACCTAGGAATCGCATTGTACCGCTCACAAAGGTAATAAAGCATAGAGAATCGTTGATGCATAAAATACTCAACAATAGGATAGCATGTTTATGGTTGTGTGAATACAGTTTGCAAGAGAAAATAGATGACCTAACGGACAAGGTATTGTGAATTCTACTACAGTGTACTATTCATTAGCCGTTCAATAAAACTTCCAGAGGCTCATGAATATAACTCAAAAGTGAAAGTTGGTAGAGAATGATCATCACAGTCGATTTGGTGTAAAAATGTGCACACTATCACCTATCTAGATTAATATTCATTTCAGATCAGGCCTTGCAGAATTTTGAAATAATTGGTTGCCCTTAGGGTAACCAAAGTTTAAAATTTGGCTGCCCTCACAGTTTTTTAGTTGCCCTCTAATATATATAAACAATTAATTGTAAATGACTTCTGTAATATTGCTAAGCCAGCTATTTTATCTTTATATTTTTTGCCAGTCTCCATCCAGGCTTTTTCTAAAGCCTCTAAGATTTTTTGTTGGTTCCATAGTGACTTGACGATCAGATAGCGTGAGCAAAGACATGGTTGTCCATCGGGAAACATCCTAATAATTTTTGGTTGCCCTATGTAAATTTTTGGTTGCTTTGGGCCGTCAGCAACCAATTTTGCGAGCCCTGCAGATATTTAAAACAAATTGACATTAACAAGCTGTTGGTTCTTGATTCTCCAATTTTAAGTTTACCATAAAATTAGAAATTATACCAGCTAATACGATTGTTTCAAATCTTGGTTTTCTTCCATTTTACAATTGTTTTCAATGATTTGACCATAACATACAAATAGTAATTCACAATATATTTCACAAAGTGGTAGAATTTTAATGAAAAAAGTAGGTTTTAGGGAGATGAAAATTTAAGGTCAACATGCCTGGCAAAAAACACAAACAAGTGTTTAATTAAATTACTATGTAATCCATATATTGCAGGCCAAATTTTAAATTAAAATATTAATGACACATTTGGATAGCAATTGGTGCTCTATTGAGTCCAATAACTGTAGAGATATAAATGCAAGTAATATATTCAACTCTTACCTTAGGGGAATTTTTATGACAAAGAAATGCAATACATGCAGAAAAGAGCTTGATCATCCAGATACAATTATGTAAATTAGTTCTGTACTGAAAAAGAAAAATCG
Source organism: Nesometra sesokonis (assembly GCA_025631205.1). Classification (NCBI taxonomy): domain Eukaryota; kingdom Metazoa; phylum Echinodermata; class Crinoidea; order Comatulida; family Antedonidae; genus Nesometra; species Nesometra sesokonis. The sequence goes on from JAOTQE010069347.1 coordinate 9,545, forward strand.
GTAGACAATTTACTTATAGTGTAGCAATAGAGGCAATATTTCTCTATTTTTATTAAAAATTTTTTTTTTAAAACTTACATAATAATACCACTAATTTCACATAAAAAAACTATAAATAATCTTGCTAATTTTAAATAAATTAACGATTGTTATTATATTATATATTTCAAAATATTATTATTATAAGGAGATGTGCACCATGTTTTGATATTCTGATAATGACATAATCAATGTTGAAATATTGAATCAAATCTGATGGCATGCCTTATTTCTTGAAATAATAAAGTGCCGTTTTTCAGTCTCATAGGCATGCGTTTTCTCAATCCAACATTATTTACAAGTTACTATACCTGCCAACTCTCACGCATTATGCCCGAGTCTCCCGCATTGGAGCCTATTTTTGACATCTCACGCATAAATTAAGTTATCTCGCACATTATCAGAATTCTCACTCTCATAAACAGTCATTTTAATAGTTTTTCTCACGTATGACACAATATAGAGCAAAACACGGTAAAAACCGCCCCCAGAACAGCGATAATTTGGACAGAAAAAATTAAGGCCCAAAAATGGCCAGATGTGTTTTTTTGGCTTGCCAGATCGAAATTTGAACTAGCACACTGAAAAGTATAAAAATTGGGCCCAAAATTAGATTTGACTCCTGACATAAAAAATCTTAATAGCATAATATCATAAATTTATGAAGATAAAATTGTTTCATTCCTGTAGAAAATAATATATTCCATATATAACATTCATGACTATACAGATTTTTTTAGTGACATTTACAAAGGTTTATTGGTAACAACATAACGTTTTTATGGCAATAAATTGCAATTTTTGAGAAAAATGACCTTTGATCTAGGTCAAAACGTAAAAAAATTGCAATTTTTTGGAAGCTCAGAACATATTACACAACAATCAAACAAATATTTGCTTTAAAATTACAGTCATGAAAATCTATTTCAGTTTTTCTTGAACCCCTTAAAGAACCCTAAATTTGTCTCGGTGACCTGGGGTAAAACCCATGGGACTTCAAGGGTTAAGTAACAAGAAAAACCAACTAGGCCTCGAATTTGGGCTTTGTAGGGGGAAGGCCATTTCTGGCTTGATTGTAAGGGGTACAACAGGGCACCTAAGGTCATTTTGTTCAAATTGTATCCTATTGTATTACTGAAACTAAGGGGCACCAAAGCCAAAGTGGCCTTGATGATGATCAAATTTTGAAGGCATTGAGGCCGAATGAGAGGGCACCGGCGGCCAATGGCCTTGGTGCCTTGGTTAAATTCAAGCCCTGCAATTGGCTTAGAAACTAAAAGGTACTGGGTGTGGAAAGTAGGATTTCTTGCCTCGAACAAGACATCCATTCATAGAAGCCTATATGAAGAGAGACTATCTAATGTGGCTGTAGAGCTAGACCTAGACCAGTCTAAACTTCGGCTTGAAACGTTAGAGAAGATTTGGAAATATTTAAATTTAAAGAAGACTGACTGTACACATTAAATATTTTTGTATATAAGGGCTTATATGTTGTAAATGTGTTGGTTAAATTTTTATGATTACTAGGCCCTAGGTTTAAAAGTGTTATTCATAAAAATAATATAAGTGAAAGATTGAAAGAAGGAAAGGAAATAAATCATGGAGCAGCTCAAAAAGGTTTCCAAAAATAAATATAAAGTATGTGTTTATACATAATTTTGGGACACTAATCATCAGAGGCTAAATGTCCAATGAGCCTATCACGTTTCATAAATTTGAATACTTAAAAATGCCAAGAGGTCAGATTAATCGGTGTCTTATGACCAAAGAAATTATCATTACCATGCGAGTGGCATTTATATTAGCTCAGTTGGTTTAGCTGGTAAAAAAAATCACTGTGCTGTGCGCTGAACCGTGACTCACTCAGGGTTTGATACAACACCACGCCGCTCTCCTTGTGTTTCGGCTGGAGAGTCGAAATAAAAAGTTACTAGCTTTTGGATGAGACGTTAAGCCGTTGGTTCCGTGTACAGAATGGCTCATGTGCATGTTGAAGAACGCAGTGCACTCTTCGAAAAAGAGTAGAAGTATTGTCTCTCTGTGTTCTGTCCAGTCACCACCAGAAGGATCCCACTGGAAATAAGTCTACTTCGGACTTTCGTGGGTTATCCTTAGTGTTCTACACCGAATAAATAAAATCAAATAAAAGAAAACTGTTCACACACAATATATTTGTGTGTAGGCTCTAATAGGCTTTTCATTATGAGAATTGCGTACGTTGTAGTTGTGTCATTTGATGATATACTGTAAGACATCAGCAGTTTGACCTTTCACATGTTCACATTTGCGTCCAATATTGGAAATAGCAATCAAAATCGGTATTTATAACTATGATCAAAACTAATTTATTTCTATAAAAGTTGAATTTATATTACATAATAATATAAAGGTCCATAACATGCTTACAAAATTTTCTTAAAACCAAAATACCATTTCATATGGTCTTTAAGTTGATAAATTTTATTTTCTTCTTTTTTAGAAATGGACGAGTTGAAAGGTCCAAAAATCGTAGTTGAACCCAGCGATGAAATAGTAGATGCCGAAAATGGAATTAAAACAGCCACATTCGGATGTACTGCCGAAGGGGATGGTGTACTAACATATCAATGGCACCATAATGGCGCAGTTATCAGTTCAAGTAGCTCGCATATATCCATCAGTGGAGGGCAACTGAGAATCAGTAACACACAAAAGAGTAGAGATGAGGGAATGTATCAATGCTGGGTGTCAAATGAGGTTGGCACAGTCTTTAGTCGACTTGCAAAACTGTCATTTACATGTAAGTAGGCCTACTATGCCATGCTCACAAAACAATTTCTTGTAGGGTTTGTTACTGCAGTAATTCAGTTACAACAGTATCAGTTCATTATCTGAAAGAAATTACTGAAAACATGAGGCCTTTTGTGTCAATGCAGTCACCAAAAAAAAGAAAACATGGCACTGGTTTACTGCAGTAACTGTGGAAGACATAATATGGAGCTTTCGTTTTGTGCGACGGATTGTTTTGCGATGGAAAAAATGAAAATGGACTTAACTGCACATGCCCAAATTTCCCTGTTATGTCAGGCGTGAAAATTGTTTCACCGTCCTTCCGAAAATGAAGACGGATCAAGCCTTTTGCAAACCATAGTCTAGCTTCAACTAGACTAGACTGGTAAAAACTAAGTGCAGTTCAATTTTTTTGACAAGAGTGAATGGGGTCTAGACCCTCAAGAGTGTGTAGAGTGCAGTTGAGGCTAGGCTATATTCCTAGGTCCTTAGCCTATGCTAGGTCTAGGCATGCTGTAGGATAGTGGTGTTGTTTTATTTGTTTCTGTAATCAACAGTGTGTTATACCATCGCATAACCATCCGTCATGCAAAACGAAAGCTTCATTCGTATCGATAGAAACTGTAATATCTGCAGTAGAACACTTTTAAAATGATTCCTTAACAATGTCTATCATAGGTCATACTACCCACCTCTTCTTGCCACTAGGCCTGCATATTCTGACCTTCACATGAATGTTACAGACATGTAAACGTCTTATGACTAGGAAATTGCCTCCATTAGTTGGCACAACAGAGCATGGAATTTACTTCTTTAAGTGTATTTTCTATTTCTTTTTTTTTCCTTTTTACAGATGTCAGTAATTTTATACAAGGTGATCGTTCAACAGTAACTGTCCATGAGTTTTCAAGTGTGGCTTTAAATTGTCAACCACCAGATAGTTATCCAGGTACAACTTTCAAAGTTTTGCAATTTTTATCTTTATGTAAGGGAGCATTCTCTCCAAAATCTCTCAAACTCACACAATTTTTTTTTTATAATTTCACCATTTTGTAACCATGGATCAGTTGCCTACAAACTTCTTTAGATTTATTCGAGTAGAAAAAAAACCTGGACTATTAATTTAATTCATCATTTTTAGGCTAGTAGGTGCCCCCAGGATATAATCACAGCTCCTATAGGATCCGTGATATAATCAGGGTTCGTATGTGTCATTAAAAGTCCTGGAAAAACAAACATGCCTTTTCCAGTACTGGAAACTCCTGGAATATTCTAATTGTCCTTGACTGTCCTGGAAATTTCATGATACAGTATTGACATTAGTTGAGGTAAAACAAAGCTATTTCATTAAACTCCAAAAGTTCGTTTTTATCTTTTTGAACCATGCATGGCAAGACCGTTGATTTGAGTGTCCTTGAACTGTCCTTGAACTTTCCTTGTTTTAAGGTGTATGATCCCTGTATAATCTTTTTTTCGCAAGATAACTGCATATGAAACACTACAATATATGAAAAATATAATATAAAAATACAGTTGGCTATTAGCATACTGATGTATAGTGTGACCTGCTGGCATACAATTTAGAATTAAAAAGCAATTTATCACATATATTTTTCACAGTCAAGTTATCAGATGTCTGAATATGCAACATAACTAAAATATACATAAATACACAAAAACTAAGAATACCAAAATAAACAAAACATGTTAGACCCACTACAAAATTTAGATTCATTAGCGAACACAAAGAATTATTATAACATAATTTAAGCAATTAAAAGTTTGTTTTGTGTGTCTAGACCATAGAGTACTAACATAGAAACAAGTACACTTTTATAAAATTATAACATTTAGAGAATTTATACAGTAGCATAATACTGTACAGTACATGGGATATTACACAAAGCATGTTACTGTTTACATATATGTGAGGTGTCACCACAAAATGAGTTGTGTTGTACAAAAAATTGAGTTATAGTCATTTGGATAGAAGATATTATAAGCTTTAAATTGGTTTTTAAATGAGGTTTATAGCTTCAGCATAACCAGAGGAAAATCATTTTAAAACATTGGTGTATGAAAACACACTTTGGAGAAAATCGACTTTAAAGATAATCAACTGTTGACTTCCTGTTTGTTTTTTCATTGCTTTTGGAAAACAGCGTTTACAAAACGTAGTTTAAAAACATGTTTATTGTAAATAAACGTAAACAGGAAGTTTGTAATCATAAAATTTAATTACTAAATTTAACAAAACAACAGGAATCTTATTTTTGTGAAATTATGACTTTCTGTTTATTTTTGTGAATTTTTCAAAATGACATGGCATACAACACTACTCATTTTGTCACAGGGGCAGATCCAGGATCCACTGAAAAAGAAAAGAAAAAAGGTCAACTCCCCTGGCTCATTTAAGATCACACTGGGAAATTTAACAAAAGTGTATGAAATAACGTTATGGTCAAGTGGGCCACCGTTAATCCTTATATAGGCGTTCTTCCAGCTGAATATAAACACTTCCTAAGCCACGAGAATTTAATTTAAATGTAATTACTACACGTAAATCACATTTTATTATTTGAAATTTATTAGGGGTCACACAAACCTTGTGACCCTCAAAATTTCACCAAGGGGGTCACATGACACCCCCTTGGAACCGCCACTGTATACTCATTATCAGACACGTTAAAATATAACAAATGACCAAGTAATATTTCTAACAAAATCAATCTGAAAAAAACAAAGTTTTTACACTGTTGGAGACTATACAATAGAAAAACGAATAAAGATTCATCCACTTATTTTTTAAGGTCCACCCAAAAAATTCAGTATTTTATTTATAAATTTAAATTTTTTTGACACAATAGTAAAAAAAAATGCATGTAATACATGTAGTTTTTCTCTAAAGTGTGTTTTCATTAGTATATGTATGTTTTAAAATGATTTTTTTCTAATTATATTGAAGCTATGAACCTCATTTAAAAATGAATTTAAAGCTTATTTGAGGCATATCATGGCAAAACCACCGAGTTGTCGTAAAGTTGATAAATATATGCGAGGTGTCACCACAAATTAAGTCGTGTTGTACAAAAATTCAAAATTGAGTTATTGGTATATTGTGATAGAAGATGTTATAAGATTCAATTTGATTTTTGAATTGGGTTCATAGGTAGTCTTACTTCAAGACGGTCCATAGCAGGTGGATCGTCATACCTTTCTGAAATCATCGTCTTGTTCAATACTTCAATGTCACATGATTTGTAGGATGAGAACTACGCCATGCTTTCTAAACCAAGTCTCATTGTGAGGCTTAGGGAGTGGTGCTGTTACTGTAGGATGAGAACTACACCATGCTTTCTAAACCTAGTCTCATTATGAGGCTTAGGGAGTGGTGCTGTTACTGTAGGATGAGAACTACACCATGCTTTCTAAACCAAGTCTCATTATGAGGCTTAGGGAGTGGTGCTGTTACTGTAGGATGAGAACTATGCCATTCTTTCTAAAACAAGTCTTATCATGAGGCTAACGGAGTGGCGCTGTTACTGTAGGGATAAGAACTATGTTATGTTTCCTAAACCAAGTCTCATTATGAGGCTTAGGGAGTGGTATTGTTACTATATGACAAGAACTATGGCATGCTTTCTAAACCAAGTCTCGTTATGAGGTTTAAGGTGTGGTGTTGTTACTGTAGGATGAGAACTACTCCATGCTTTCTTTCTAAACCAAGTTCCATTAGAAACCCCATTAGAACATTTTTTTTTCAAATCTTATCACAATGGATAATTGGATTTCAGCTTGAAACTCTACAGTATATTCCTATCCTTTATAAACATTTAATGTGATAACCCAGTGAGGTGGTTAATTTGAAATTACCCTACATTTCTTTGAAAATGTAGGGTAAAATTGATGAAACACTCTAATGGGAATGTACACATAATGATTTAAATATGCACTATATTTTCTTTAGGTCTTGAGTACGAATGGAAGAGGGACAATGGGAATGGAGGTGAAGTGTATGTATCTGGTGACGGCCGCATACGCGTTGGTAAAGATGGATTTCTTTACTTTGCTAACACGCTGACAGGATTCTACAACGATGCTGGTGATTATTATTGTGGGATTCGTAATTCTTACGACAACCCCAGCTTAGCGTCTGCCACGTATTTCAGTCCAAAAATTCCATTACAGATTTCAGGTTAGTAACGAAGTTGGCGAGGGTGTGTTCATAGGTGTGTGTGTGTGCGCATGTTTTTGGCGCAGACCGGAGACATTTGGATGAATACACACCCAGAAGTAGGGGATACACTGTGAAACGGGGATAACCCCAAATGTGGTTCCCCTATTGTTTTAATACATTTTAAATTGTTTGAGCATTGTCACCAGTTTACAGGTTTTGGATGTACATTTGTGAACAATTGTGTAAGATCAGTTTTCTGTACACTTGTGTGTGTACGTTCTATAACATTAAATGTTTGCTACTCTATTTCCTGGCACGAGACAGTATTCTGAGCTTATACAGTTAATTAAAAACATGTGATATCATTGGTTGATGCTTTTGTAGGGTACATGTAGTCGCTGGTTGACTTGAAAAAAGTGCATATCTCCATTCGACGTTGAAAACAACGTATGTGTGCAGTGTCGGATTCAAGGGGGGTCCTGGGGGTCACGTGACCCCCCCTTGGTGAAATTTTGTGGGTCACAAGGTCTGTGTGACCCCCTAAAAAATTTCAAACAATAAAATGTGATTTACTTCAGGGCCGGCGGAACCGGGGGCCCGCATGGGCCCGGGTCCCCTCACTTTTTAAGTGTCATTTTCCAGCACCTAGAAATTTAAATGTTGGACTCTAATGCGTCTTTTAGCGTTTAA
>JAOTQE010069358.1:0-17217 GCA_025631205.1 Nesometra sesokonis
GGCACCTCCTGATTGATTTTAACTACTTTTATATTTTTATGTGTCGAATTTGTAATAAATAAATAAATAAATAAATACATACAATTACCTTAGGATTCAATTTTTCAACATAAATTATGTCACCTTCGTTATTGCGAACCAACTAAATAATGCATCTTTCCTTAAATCAAGATTACTTTATCTAGAAAAACTAGCTTACATGCTGAAGAACAGAATTAAGTAGTAGTAAAATTTAGAAATTTTTAGAAAAACTATTGTAATATTGCAAACAAATAAAAAAAAAACAAAACCAAACATGCTTTTGGGCAAATAAAAAGTAAAGTAAAAGTAAAAAAAGGATAAATAAGAATTTAGTTGGATGAAACTTTTTTATATCTTGATTCATGAATTTGAATTTATTCATGAATATTTTGCCAAAAACAGTGTTAACTAGTACAGTAAACTTTCCCCAAACAACCAAAATCTTGGCCTTTTTAAATTCCATTCTTTTTTCTGTTTTGATGTTCGTTTCTGGGTGACCGTCTGAAGCAGGCATGCAGTACAGTTCCTTTGCTAGTTTTTTTTTTATGGATTAAAGATGTATTGTCACCTGAAAAAATGACAAAAAATTGATTTTGAAATTGACTTACATATTTTGAAGAAATGTATAAATTATGATCATTCCACCCAGGGTTAGCATTTTTAAACAATTTTTACCCTTGCTTTGCATTATTGTAATGTTTAAAATGAGCAAAGATCCATGGGGAGGCTGGGAGCCTCTGAGATTTTGGTAATTTTTTAGTGCAAAAATCTTAGTAAACAGTTTTTAAATGCAGTCATTTCTATTCTCAAGTTCATAACTTTGATGCTGCTTTAATTTGAGAGAGTTGGTTTCAAAAGTAATGGTTATGGCTTTTGGTCATTCTTTATTGAAAATATATTTTTAGGGTTAAAATATATAGATGCACCAATTTTCCATGAATTATAATGTTTTTTTTTTAATTTTTTCTTGTCACGGTTTACAAAGGTATTTAATGTTTATATGTTAATGTACTGTATGTATTAGATGAATATTGGGAAAAAAAACACACCATTGGACCGCCCTCATTGGCAAGTTTTCCAGTTTGATTTAGAGAAGCACATTAACATTGGTTTCATGATTTAGGACTTCTAAAAAATTGTGAATCTTTATCTTTATTTATCCTCTCAACAACCAACCCTCTGCCTCCCCCGCAAGTTAACAATTTGCAATTTTCTAAGTTAAAATTTAAACTATATTTATTTTTATCACATCCTTCTCTTAGGTGATTGTGTAAAAAGACAGTGAAGGGCAGTGATGAGGAGTTCCTTGCATACTCAATACAGATGTTAGTTATTACGTTGTAAATACAAAAAACAAAAGGAATAAAAACAATGTTCTACACATTGCTTGTTTTTCTAATAAACCATACCCGAGACTACTAGAGAGTATAGTAGTCTCGGGCGAATATTAAACAGTGCTAATTTATAGCAAAGTGACACCAAAATAATATGGAAAAATTATCAATAAAGGTGAACTTATTAATGGGGGGATTAACAAGGTAGTGTAAATCTACACTGGAGTCCATTAGGAATTCAGTTAATGATAAATCTACAGAAAACTATTCTTCGGAGTCATCTCTTAATGACTTATTTATAATTATATTCTTTAGTAACTTCATTAAGCTGGTCATGGCCTCTGTCTATGCCTCACTTTATCTTTATGCTTGCTATTTCCAACTCTCTAATTTACCTATAGCCATCAGCGATGCTGCTGGTAAAGTTGGTAATAAAAGTATGCGGCAAGTAATAACGTTTGAAATTAAACGATTTCAAATGGAACTCATTATAAAAATCAAACGAATGAATTGAAATGAATATTAAAAATATCATAATTTTTGTTGTAGGTACAGTAAAACTATAAGTAAAAGAAATCCTCTTTAATTCAAATTCAAGCAAAATCAACACACCTTACACTAATAAGCACTTGTGTGTTTAAAAAATTCTTATCATTTTTAGGGGTGCTTTCTCAGATAGGGAGCTTATGAAAACTATTAAAAGTTGTAGTAGCATTATTGGAAATTTGGGATTTGCAAAAATTTAAGAAATATGATAATGAAAATGGATACGTCAAACTTATTTTTTTAAAGTTGCTAAATGTGTTCAAAAAATCAAATTTTTCACCTAGATATCTATGATGACCGACCGACTAACTGTGACAGATATTTAAGGTGTTCTATTCAAACGTTACAAGAATTTATGACGTATACGTTTCGTATTAAAATTTTGTAAGTTTGCGAAACCTCACTATTATTAATAATTGAAAGTTTAGGAAACTAAACACAAACAAAAATGGTATACAGATGCATAATTGATAAATTTGCATAAGATAGACTATTTAGTTCAGTGAATGCTTGTTTCAACTTCAAGTGGGGAACAAAAATTCGGGGGCTGGGAGCCTATTAAAATACTTAAGAGAAAATTTCAAGCTTAAAGAGTGATTACTGGAGAGGACTAATTATTCGTATTGAGAGTACAGCAAGGGTTATTAAATGCTTAATAGCAATTTGAGAATTAATAACTTGTATATAGGTACACTTTTCTATGGGATTGAAATGTAAAAATAATTGCTATTCTAGAAATAATTTGAACTCTATTTGATCTTGTTTACACATCACTTGGTGTAGGAAGTGTTTGTATGAGAAAGTTGTAAATTAAAACTTAAAATAAAATAAAATAAAATATTAAAATATTTTGCTTTTAAATTAACTTGTCGAAACACAGACAAAAAAGTAAAAGTAATAGTTTTAATAATAACATAACTAATGTTGAAATATTAAACCAATACAAACTGGCATATATCCTATTTCTTTGAGTATGCATTATACTTCCTTATCTCACATTAATCAATGGAACTTTCAGGTTTTAAAAGCAATAATAATCATGAATAATTAGCCAGCTTATGCACTAAAATCAGTAATGGCACACTGACTAAAAGTGTTTTTTAAAATTGCGTTTTTAAATCAGAAGATTAAAATGAAAAATTTGGCTGTGTATTACAAAATTCAATTTCTTATATTACAAAACTAATAATATTTCAATAATTATCTAAAAATGTATAGTACCCAATACAAAAATACTTGAGATTCTCTGGACATATCTCAGAATTGGGGAAAGTGTGTGCTTAAATCCAATCCAATTTTGACAAGCATAAAAAAGAAAAAAAAAACCAAAAAATCATTACTCCTCATGTTTTACAGCTTTTTAAGGAGAGATTGTTTACGTTAAGGCGACATTATACTTTTCTTCTGTAGAGGGTGATAATTTTTCCCAAAGGAAGTAGGCCCCAGTATTCATATATGCTATTTTTTTTTCTACCTCTCAAGAGGGCTAAGCAACCTTTGGGTATGCCACTGTTTCTTAAGACTTTTTACCATTAACATTAAAATGGGTGGTGCTACAATTCATCTTATTAATGTACATACAATAGGCCACACAATTGATAAGTTTCCTCACTTATGAGTCATAACCAATGTATAGAAAATATGTAGTAAAGAATAGACCTTAAAATGCATTATGAGAAAACAGAAAAATGGAACATTGATGTCAACTAATGGGAAATTAATGACAAAGACAGAACACTTCACTAACCATAATTTGAGAAAGAACAACATCCTTTGAAGTTAACAGATACACAGAATTTGTGTAAAAGAGGAGAAAACGAACATTAGGCAGTGTGAATTTGATGACAGTGTGATACACCACTAGATGGGATGGTAGCCCACCGCTGGTTAATTTCTAGCAACTTGCTTGTATCCACTGCATAGCTGTATACTAAAGCAATGCAAGTAAAGTGTATTGCTCAAGTACACAAGCAACTGGGAAGCTTGAGTCTTAAACACCCAACATCTTGATTGGGATTCTGAACTGCTTCCACTGCATCAACTGCTCCCATGTTGACATGCCAAATAGAAAAACATTTTTAGAAAAACTTAGATTACCTTTGATGTGTCAATGTCTTGATCCCGATTTGGGAGGTTAGCGACGTCTTTATCTCCTTGTCGAGTCCTCATACGGCCGTGAGCTTCTATCAATCGACCCGAATCCTCTGAAATTAAAATTATAATAACTAATAATTTCTTGATATAGTCTAATATAAGTACCCTATTATAGTGAAATAATGTATTTTACTGTAAGATCACTATCATCATCATCTGTTACGCGATTCGCCTTGTGTAGAAATGGCGTACATGGTTTTCTTGACTCTCTTTCGGTGGTCTGACGTTTTACTGGTTGACTTGTCACCCAGTGACCAAGTACATCTGAAAGGATCCAGGCAGATCAAAAATACTACTGCTATTTCAGGGACAAAATGGCTCCAAACAGATCAATAAAGAATTAAATATTCACATTAATATAGCAATTCACTTTGCATTTATAAGAAATAATAGTTTATACAGTAGAACCCCGTATTTACGTCCCCCGATTGTACGAACCCTCTATTTTACGTACGCTTGTAATGATCGAAGACATCATCAATATTTTTTATTTTAGTTACTAATAACCATGTAATTGTATAGTTTTATTTACTATTTTACCATGATTAAATTCTTGGACATTTGTGTTTCAGTTTATTTCTAAAATCTGCATTTTGTAGTCACATCATTGTTCCTCAGCCGACAGTGAATTTTATTTTCTTCAACTCCTAAGTCATGACAAACAAGTACAGTGGATTTCCAATGAGTAATTGAACATTTTTTTTATGATTATGAGTTGATTTAACTTTCTTTAATCTATTTTAATTAAACGTTGAAGTTAAAATGATGAGAATGAATTTTTAATAAGGATTCCTACTGTGATATTCATCTAGCATATGATTCAATTTTAAGCATAAACAAATCAAAAAAATTTTGATTTCTATATGTAATTTATACAACAATGTTTTGTATTATTTTAGTTTATAAATATTTTATATTCATTCTGTTCTAGGAAAAAATATGGAAAAATATACACACTTTATAAACCTAACCTATCAAGAAAAAAATATTTTTATTTTAGATTTATGTATAAAATATAAATGTGCAAGATCTCAAAATTTGATGAACCATCTGAAAAAAAACTTCAAATCAATATTAAATCACAACTCTTATTATAAATATGAGCAGAGTGGCAAGTGAATATAATTTAACATTTATTAGTCTGTCATCTACAATCAGTAGGGAAATATCATATTAATATATGGAATACTAAAACTCTTTATGCGCTAATGAAAATGGCTACCAATAAAGTCGAGAATGAATACTTGGCGGACTAAACAACACAAAACATCCCTGATCCACTCATTCAATTATTATACCTTTGCAAACTTCATCTAATTAAAGTAGGTTGCCTAGGCAACCCAGAGTCAAGTTACGCTTCAGTGATTTATCGTGTTCGTTGTCAAAGATTTCAGGAAAAAGATCGACTATCAGTCAAGAAGTACAGACAGCATGGTAACGAGTTTAGAAGCAACAAACTACGTTAAAATGGTATTCTAATTTGCATATGACTGCTTTGCAATTTGATGAAATGAAGTTTAGTTCACAACAGCTAAACTTCATTATCATTTTCACAACGTGCTTTAGAATTACTTTATTGGCTTTTCTAGGATGGAGTTAGGTTTTATGTGCTACTATAACATAAACTATATTATAAGAAAACAAATATTAGATAAAATATCAGAACAAATTTATACAATTTTATTAATTAACTTTTTAATAAAGAACAATTTAAATATCCATTAAATTGAGCCATGAAAGATGGTGTTTGAACTTAATTAGGATAAAATTATTTTAATATTACAAGGTTATACAAAAGTCAATTTATGAGGCTATCAATTAAATTTGTCAAAAAATTATAACAAGAGGATCTAAAACTTAGTAAATCTAGATTTCTAGATATTATAAATCCAAAATTCAGAAGGTCAACCCTAGCCATTGGTAGCACCTCATTCTTTTTTTAATAAGCCATAGCAAAATTGGTGGCATCCCATTTTAATTTTTTTTTATCTAATTATTATTCAGATTTTAAAATAATATTTCACTTTCCAATCAATATTGCGATCAAAATTATTATGTTGCAATGCTAAAATTTTATTTAAACAATGTGATCTTTTTTAAACTTTGGAAGTTTGGGAGATCGTATTGAATTTGGGAGACTCCCGATGCAATCTTGAAGATTTGGAAGTCTACCAAAATGGAATGATCAGGATGTAACGATGATTTAATTAACAAAACTAACAAAATATAGAATTATAGAATTTACATTTGATTTTTAAAAAATTGTTAAACTTTTGACACAACAGAAGTGAAGCAGCATGCCTTTGCTTCAAACTACAAACCAATCAATATTTGTCCACGAATATAATATCACTGCACCTGCTGTTAATGCTATTGCTCTATGGCAATTCAAAAGCTTGTACCAAGGAGGAAAATAAAACGACGAAGAGACTTAAAAAAGAATTGCTTCTAAATCTAAAAATCAACTATCAAACAAGCCACTTGATTTCCTGAAAGAATAATCATTATATTGAGGTAAAGTATATTAATGAAAAATTTAATAAAAAATATGCTCAAATACTACTAGGCAATCCTGTTATGAACACTCTAATGCAATATGTATTAATTATACCACACTTGTGTATATTCCAGCTATTTGATTGGTTGTTTATATGTCATGTGGCATTCAGTCAAATGTACTTATTGCATAACAAAGATATCAATGCACAGTGACAAAAAACTATTCAACTGTTTCCTCTGTGGCGTATCAGGTGTGATATGTGTTTGGCGCACTCTAGGCACCTGTCATCGTGGTGTGGCTTCCAAAAATCAAACAATCTGAGAATGCAAAAGCTAAATGTGACACGCATGTTTAGTAGTTTCATCAAGTGTAGGGCCTAGTATAGTTCTAGGAGAGGAGTAGAGAGTAGGCCAGCCTGAACTTATCTCATTGCAATTAAAGTATTGACAGGAGTCATGAAAATTAATGGGTCACAAAAATAAATGGTTTTACAGTATTTTATTCATGTTATTTATAAATTTCCATTATTTAATATGACAAAAGTACTTCATTTAATAATTGTAGGTCCTTTATAAATAAAGACTTGACTATTTAGTATAGTACCATATTGACGGATAAGATTGGTGGTACAATGAAATCTACGGTCAGCTTGTGGGTTTATACTAGGCTATTAGAATTTAATTTGTTTATAATAAGTTTATTGAAATTGACAGGAGTCATGAAAATTAATGGGTCACAAAAATAAATGGTTTTACAGTATTTTATTCATGTTATTTATAAATTTCCATTATTTAATATGACAAAAGTACTTCATTTAATAATTGTAGGTCCTTTATAAATAAAGACTTGACTATTTAGTATAGTACCATATTGACGGATAAGATTGGTGGTACAATGAAATCTACGGTCAGCTTGTGGGTTTATACTAGGCTATTAGAATTTTTATAAAATTTGTTTATAATAAGTTTATTGAAATTATGTTTTAGCTTTTTTTATATTTTGCGCATACAAAATACATATTTTGCGCATACAAAATACAGGACTTCAACAGACCAATTTTATTTAGTTAAATTCTTTAAAAAATTGTACAACATTGAAGACAATATATAGAGAGCGTATAAAGAAACAGAATAGAATAGAAAATTTAGTGAATAATGGGACTAACAGGTAGAAAACACCTCGAGAAATTGTCTAGTCCCAACTGCACAATGAGAAATTCTATGTTTAAATAAGTTTGAATACTTTAACCTTACTTTTGAGTAAACTCATTTTGTCTAAAGACAACTCACATGTTGGTGCGGGACTATACCTAATAGTGGGCTTATACCCGAGTTCATAGTATTAGTATTTGTGTTAACTTATGTTTAGTCACAAGACAAATAGACGAATATTGATTCACAAACTGGCTGTATGGTAAAAGTAAATATGGTGTGTAATGATGCTGGGCCTGTGGCAACTAACAATACAAGTAAAACTGAAGGGTGTGGCTATTGCCATGAATACGTTTGTTAATTTATCACCCTGGAGGTTAATTTAATAAAATGCGAAATATTTTATATTTATTTTATACTGATGTTGGGATTTGTGGCAGTAGTCATTTATAATAAAATTATGAATATATGAATACTAGAGGTTAAAATATCCAAATATGAAATACAATTTGTTTGCTCTATTGTCACTTAAAACAAAAGTTGAATGAATATAAGTTGCCGAAAGGTCCACTAATCAAGTAAGAAAGTATAATGCATACTCCAAGCAATGAGATACACGCCATGGTAACAGAATTCAATATTTCGACATAAATTATGTCATCATCAGGAATGATGAATTTATGTTGAAATATTAAATCTTGTCACGATGGCGTGTATCTCATTGCTTGGAGTATGCATTAAACTTTCCTAATATAAGTTGCCTATTTAAAAAAAAATATTAAAAAAAAAAAAACCATGTATCTAAAAAGTACATATTAACAAAAATGTACCATTAACTATGCTCACTCTCACCATTCGCCAAGTCGCCAATGGCTACTGGAATTCTCATTTGGCTAAAATAAAAAACAACCAACATCTTTCTCCAAATTAGCTAAACAAAAGTTTTAAAAAATGTCCATTTTGCAGTAGATTTTATAGTATTAAAAAATTTGGCTAAGGAATTTATAATTTGGCTAAACAAAAATCAGCAAACTTTAGCCAGATTGGCTAAGAAAAAATTGACCATAGAGTGAACATTTAAAAAAAATCTTTCCAAAGTCTAGAAGTCTAAAGTAAATCCTTTTTCTAAACCAAAGATTCATAGGGTTGGAGCTTACTTTTTTTTCAGTAGGTGAAGAGGATTAGAATATGATAATCTCCCTGGATGGGACGCTAGTCCATTGCAGGTTATTTCCCATTTATTTACTGGTATCCATCAACAGCTGGGTAGATTGAAGCAATGCGAGTAAAAAGTGCATTGCCCATGCGCTCAAGCAACTGATGTGATTGGGTCTCACCCTCAAACTCTTGATTGGGATTCTGATCAGTAAGCGTTGCACCAACCACTCTCATAATCCACATTGTGCGCGGCTAATTAGGGAATGGGGGCACAGCAGGCAACCTATTATCAGCGAAATGTTGTTGCACTCCCATTTGTATTATAGGCGCCGGGTCAAAAATTGACCACCAAAGTTGAAAACCTACAATAATACAGACCAGACTTAATAATTAAAGGGTAGGGAAGGTAAATGGACCAAAACTTGCACTTTTTTTTGGCTTGACAAAAAAAAAACCGTAAACCACATTCCCTCAGCTCTGAAAAAGCCACATCCCCTAACCTCCGAAAAATCCCCCTCCTCCAAACAAATCTTAGCAGGATTCTGGATCCACACCTGTTGTAGTGATTACCATATCCTTGAAATTCAATACTTTTCAGTTATAGGCGTGGCCATAAATGATAAGAATATCCATTTACTTTTAAACAGTATAAAAATAATCTATTACAATATGTGCCTGTCATTTGAAATGACTAGTCATAATCCTCTGCTTCATGGTACTTTCAACAATACAAAGCTAGTGTTGTAATTATAACTGGTAGGTTATATAATACAATATATTAATTTTATTTAGGTGTACATTGAAATAGAATTTGTTAAGGGTCTCAAGCACTCGTTTATCACTAGATGAATCAATCTCATTAAATATGATCAAAGTAAAAACAAATATACAAGTAACTTAGTAAGTAATAAGTAATTGCTGTCACAGTTTTGTTTAGTTAGCACACTAAACAAGATTTTATTTCAAAAGTTAATTAAGTTCTAAATATCAAGGGAGAAGAAGCAATACTTTGTATATCTCTGCCACATCTACTTAAAAATAATGACTCATTTAATTCAGGCTTCAATAAACACATCGCCATGGTTACTTGGGAAGTTTTAAATCATCCAGTCAATATGGGCTAGAAGTTATACTTATTCAAACAAACATGGCAATTAACGATGTCAATAAATTACTTTAATTAATGAACCATTGCAAATCGCAAAGGAGCAAATTATAAATATTCATAGTATTATTTGTGGAGGCATAATAGAAAATTCCAAATTAATATAAACATGTATTCACCTGTAAAAATATGCCTTAATACTTGGTTCACAATATTCAAGAAATTGCATTTGTCACTATAAAAATAAATTCTGGCAGTAATAGCATATCCATGGGCAGATTCAAAGGGGGGAAGGGAAGGGTGGAGGGGGAACAGTACCGGCTCCGCTTCCCAACTTTTTTGGAAAGTAAAATATATCAATATTATTAAATTATTGTCTATAAAACAAAAAATATTCAGCAATCATAAGACTTGATCCCTTAACATGCCCATGAGACCATTTCCGGACATCTAAGGACCAAAGATCCCCCTAAAACTTTGACTGTCTAACGGCTCCCTTATCAAAAAAGTGTGCATCAACCCCTCATTTCAACATTAAAAATACGAAAAAGTAACAATAACATATAAATTCATAAATCCTATAGTTTTGCATATTTCTGAATGTAAAAAACATTATTATGCAATTATTTTTTTACACTAATTTCTATTTAAATTATTAACTTTTATGTTATTTTAGCAATTTTTTAATTGTGTTGATTTTTTTTCCACCCATCCTAAAGCTTATTTTAAGGCCTTCCACCCAGTCTAATTTCAACCTGCCACCTACCCTAAGCCTTTAAAAAAGGTAATAATCACTTTACCACCCATCCTTACATTGTTGTTGCCCACCCTTGGATTTTTTTAGCTACATCCCTGAATTTATGTTAAAGACTATTTTTCAATATTAAAATATATTTGTGCGAATGGCAAATTTTTACAGATCTTCAGACCTTTGTAGGTGCTAAACTGCACATGCCTAAGAGTGAAAATTCCTACTAATAAATTTGCCTAGAAGAAAATAGCCTTTAGAGCAGTAAAGTATTAAAATTGATAGGCTACCCTCCCTTTTTAGAGAGACGATTATTTGTGTGAGTATGGTATTTAACAAACACAGCTTGATATATGATAGCAAACCTTGTTTTGCAATCTTTAGAATAATCTTTTGTAGCACCTGTGCAGGGTAACATTGAATACAATATATGAATCAGTATTGTGTTTAAAATGTGTTTTAAATGTCAGACTTATTCTGTATTTGAGCATAATTTTTATCACCAAAAAGCTAATTTGAAAATACCAAGTAAAACCAGCTGTTTCATTCAGTAGAGTACAAAGAGCATATTTGACTATTAAATTCAAGAACACTTTCAATAAACATTTGCCAACAGCATTTCAAATTTTAAAAAGTTTTATTTATAGCATACTGCATTAAATATTTATATTTTTAATACATTTGTAGACTTCATAAATGAAGATATATTTAGTTAAACAACTGGTCCTAAATTATTAAAATTAGGCCAAGCTTGACTTAGGTTCATAAAAAACAGTTTATTGACTCTGCTATTGATTTCTTTTTTTATAATTTATGTTTCTGTTAAAAGTTTTCACTCTATCGATCAAATAATAAAAGAAATAAAATATTATTTCAAAAATATTTTTAAAAAACAAACTTCAAAAATTATGTTCAACATTTTAAAATGTTGAAATAAAAGACTGAAATGTTAACTATATTTTATCGTGATTCAAGTGGTAACTATCTGATTATTGTAATTTAAAAATAATAATTAAATTTACAATTTCAATTTATATTCAATTTAAAAACAGAGAGCAGTAAAGAATAAATGTAATAATTACTGAAACAGCTTTCTAAAAAAGTCAAATATTAAAAGCAATTTTAAATGAAATAAACAGATTAAACTGTTAATTATTGTTTTGTTATGATATTAGCTACTACTACAGTATATACAAAAAAACAATTAGAGAATAAATAATAATAGCCGAATAAAACTCTAATAATAAGTTCAACATTTTAAGAATAAACAACTAAACAAACATATTGAAATGTTAACTAATACTTTGTTATGGTATCACTGACATTATAATTCTCTACTACTTATTACTATAGTTTAAAAATATACATGGAAATCCTCAATTTTCAGTTTATATCAAATTTGAAAAACAGAGAGCAACAAAAAATAACTGGAAAAACTACTAAACTTTAAAAATAAGTTCAATATTTTAAAATACCTTAAATTACATAAACAGATTGAAATTAACAAATGTTTTATTTTTGTATCACTGATGTAAGAACTATGGCTACTATAGTTTAAAAATAATCATTCAAAATTTTGTTTTCAATTTATATTCAATTTGTGAAACAGAGAGCAGTAAAGTGCTTCTAATATTAATGAATGAAATATCAATCATCCTTCTCCAACAAACCAAGCGTTTACTAATTAATATGCTAATGAGTTTTAAAAATTCAATTTCCACGGCTAAAGATTTTGCACACACAACTAACTTAAGTACCAATCTCTACAGGAGGCATGAACACGGCAAGATAGTAACGAGCTATATACAATCACATTGAATATGATAATGAAGAGAATTACGTCGCACACACACCACGACCAACGAGCTAGCTGTCAAACTACAGAAGCAGTGAACTCCTTGGATAACTAACACAGCTCCACCGCTAACAACTCTTACACCGCCATGTTGAGACTAACTAGCCAACTTACTTTCACAAGGAGTAGTAAGTGTGTTTGCGTGTATCTATACGCTTCAGTACAACTCGTTCACACAGGTTAATTAATCAACCACAAAACACCACACTTTTATTGCTGATCGTTGAACCGTGCATCAGCTCCAATTTTTAATACTGGGCTAATGATGAATATTCATATTATTATGCCTATTTCTAACCTTCAAAGCAATGATAAACTTTAAAATGTCACATAACAACACCAATTCTAACCTTGGCTAATTAGCTTCCTTAGCTACTGAAATCACCTCCAAAAACCACCTGCCGGATCACAGCACAACTCTTAATAACCAAGTTAATATTCAAGTTAAAACCTTTCACAATAATCTACTAAAATAACTTTGTAATTTCCCCAAACAACTGAAAACAACAAAATTAAACTGGTGATAGGAATTGTGCAGGTAGATGAAATACGTAACAGCATAGTACGTACACCTACTTTGCATAGTAATTACAATAAGTTTAATCAATCCAGTCAATACTGGACTCAAACTGTTATACTCACCTGAATTGAAAATCTTCACAGAGTCAACAACTCACAGTCACTAGCAATTATTTAATCTATCTTTATGACAGCCTGCATCTAATATTATAATACTTAAGAATTTAACTTCTACTTGTTTTAATATTTCTGTTCCCTGTCAACAAAGGATAGATATTTGTAGTATGCTCCATCTGCTATACAAAACCCCTACAGCACAGAAAGAATTACGGAGATAATAACTTAGTAATAACTAAGTGGAGTTGATTCCATTTTTGGTAGAGGGGTGTTAACTTTTTACTTTTAGAAACTAAACTGTATATCAGGTAATGATGTAAACAACAGCTATTGTTAAGTCTAATCAATAAGATAAAATCTTTAGCTAAACAATGACAAGCATCTGTTTTAAAAAGTATTACTTTATATGCTAATAAGTCTACCATATGGGTATCATATCTAATAGCAACTGGGTAAACATAACTTTGTATAAACTATTGATTTGGACCAAAGGACATTAGTTTTATTTTTAAATAAACTAGACCATGGATTTCATACTTGATGAGACAGAGAATACAAACTTTTGTTTTCATTTCAGAGTATCAAACTAATAATTATTAAACATTTAAAATGCATGAAAACTTTCATAATATAATTATATTAGTTTTTACTTCATACAAAATCCAACAAAATTATACTTTCAGAATAATTGTGTTACCAAAACAACATTTTTGAGAATTTAGGTTGGATTTTTTATTTAAATTTTATTATATTTTAGTTACTTTTTAGGAGGCTAACATTCAATGTGTTCTCTTTATTTCTTTATTTTTTATTCCAAAAATATAATTTTGTGATAACTTTTTACGTTTTTTCAGGAGAAATGTATACATTTCTTTCTTTGATAAGGGTTTGAATGATCAAAATGACACAATGGTAATGGTTGTAGACCTCTTGATCTGTAACAAGAAATCCACTCATAAAAGTATTGACGAAGATACTTCCTCTAATGGTACTTCCTATTTAATCATTATTTTTAATATTTACTTTATAAGTATTATTTCAATTTGAATGAAAAAAAAACATTACAAATAACAAAACCGAAAGAAATATGCACCGTTTCTATGTGACATAATGTGTTATATATAAAAATAAAAAACAAATGTTATTTAATAAGTAACATGTAAAAAGTTAACAAATACAACTAAGTTCAAAAAACCATTTTGTTAAAAAGTTGAATTTTACTTTTCCAAACATAATAACCATCAGTAACAACCTTCTACATTATAAACATAATAACATTTTTAAGGTTCTATATATTTTTATAATTAAATAATATATTATTTTAGGAATATAATTATGCTGGGCGGAGGTGGGCGGGGCCACCCACTCTAAAAATATTTCACCCAGCCTATAGGTTATTTTAAGGCCTTCCACACAGCCTAATCCTATACTCCATCCAACCCTAAGCATATGAAAAAATTAAAAAAGCATATGAAAAAAGCTAAAATTATTGTTTTTAATCTTTTTACAACCACCCTTATATTGTTTTTACCCATCCTTAGATTTTTCTAGCTACATCCCTATTATTTGTTAATTTTGTATGTCATATTAATCACAGGACCCAGTCTGCTACTCCAAAATTTGAGTTGCAAAGACTTTTCATTGACATCTCCTGAAGTCTCCAAAGACTCAAATCAAAATAAAACTTGTTTGGTTTTTGTTTGAGACTTTTTTAGTCTCTGCGAAGTCTTTGAGATGTCAAAAAAGGAGATGCGTGACATCTCAACAACCATGTGGAGACAAGAAAAATACCAGCCAAGTACCACAACTGCACAGAAACATCTCAAAGATGTTGCCACGACTGCCTGAAACATCTTGGAGACTCACTGCAACTAAGAAATGTCTCAGAGACATTTCAGTAAAATTGTAGAGACTGTGGAGCAACTAGCAGTAAACTGTTGGGCAAATTGCTTGTCAAGAGCTTGTCTAATTGAGTGATACCAGCATGAATTAAGAAAAGTTGTCCTGATGACTTTCAGAAATAGTTTGTCTACTAGGTTGATTGAAGGTGTTCCAATTGACCATTCAGCTCTTGTAGATTCTAGTCAGCTTTCCCCATTGCTTACTGGTGTTTATAAAAACAGTGGCGATATAGATTGCTGCTTGAATTGCTTGCCTACAAATCTCGAGGTCCTGGGTTCAATCCTGACCAAGTGCTAGGATTATTCTCACGACAACAATGCCACTGCCTAAGCATTGTAATGAGTCTTGATTTATAAGCATGATATAGTAAACAAATATACATTGCCTTGAGAGTTGCTGGTTAAAACTATGGGCAGAAATGCCTCCAAATATTACTATTTACTGAGGGGTGCAGCCCCGAAGTGAATAGTATTATTTGGAAGCACCGAGGCCCATGGTTTTAACTAGCAACTCGAAATTAGGCAACGTATATTTGTTTTATATTCTATATCAAACAAGACAATCAGAGTGCCTAGGTTAGGGGCCTAGCACTTGCTCGCTTGTTACTGCGTAAACATCACAATTGTCAGTGACGCCACTTTGCTAAATAGTAACATATTTCGCAAAGTGACGTCAGGAAGCTGGAACTAGTAGGAATATTTTTAATCATGTGGCGCTCTTTCAACCAATCAGTGCAGTTTAAATGTTTGATGTAGAATATAATATTGTATATCCATCCAGTAATTGGCATTTACACTATTGTTATTCATAATATATGTGTCATGACCATTATAATTTGACAAAAATATATTTGAACTTGTGACCAGGGGCTCACCACCATGATAGAGTAAAATGTTTATAAAGGTTAGGAATATACTGTACAATTAAGTAAACCTATACCCACTGTGATAAGGCTTGATAAAACTTTTGGGGATGTACACTTAATAAAAGTTATAAACAATAATACATTTAAAAGATTTTATTATTTTAAAATTTGGAAAGGCTAAATTTATTTTACTATCATTATTATTGTATTTTCATTTAAGTTACCACCATGGAAGATTAATGTTTTTTGTAATTATTAAAGTTTTAAGCCATTATAATATTTTTTACTCTGAATAAGTATATTGCAAAGAAGATTTCAAAATGTATACCAGTTGATATTTCAAATTTTGTTTCATTCTATTTAAAGTAATTTACTTGAAATACTAAAGTGAGAAAGTGAAATGCATTGATTGTTAACTGAAATGAACATTTTGGCATAATTACATGTTGAAGCTACAAAGTTACGACCATTTGCAATGACTAATTTTAACAATGGATTTAAATGCATTTACGGAGTTGAGTGATTCTCATGTAAATTACTTGACCAATTAAGACTATACTTTGCCAATTAAATCTTAAACACGGACATAAAGGAACACGGCAGCTCCACCCTATTTATGTTCCTGCTTGCAAAGTAGCGTTTCAGGAAGAATTATTTTTCAAGGACATTTTATGAAACCAGTTCTGAAAATTAACCATTAAATATATGCAAAGAAGGTCTTAGAGTTTTCATTTACAAGTCCATTTGTGCGATTAATCTTTAAAAGAAATTATTACAATTCATGAAGAAGGCTTCAAAGAACTGGTTTCTAAGAGAATAAAAAATCAATAATTTCCATTTTTTAAATATTGCTTTACAATAGTAGAATCAACATAATAGTGTTCTGATACCTGAAATACGGTGAATGTTAATAAGCATAACAGAGATATTGATGTGCTACAGAAAAAAATGAAGCATAAGTCAAACATTTAAGTATTTCAGATTTGTATACTATCTGATGGAAAAATTTTATAAGGTAAAATGAGAAAATTGTTATTACAAGATAAAACATTTAATTACAGACTATAAAATTATCTCACTACATAAAATAAAAAAGGATCTTTAGGATATGATAGTATTAAAGTATAATGCATACTCCAAGCAATGAGATACATGCCATCGTGACAGGATATGATAGTATCAACTTAGAAATCAACTGGGCTCACTGTACAAAGGATCTTTAGGATATGATAGTATCAACTT
>JAOTQE010069369.1:4149-29768 GCA_025631205.1 Nesometra sesokonis
AGTGGTTTTTGTACAGCTTGCTTGGTGATAGTGGTTTTTGTACAGCTTGCTTGGTGATAGTGGTTTTTGTACAGCTTGCTTGGTGATAGTGGTTTTTGTACAGCTTTTGTCCCTTTACAGCACTTATCTTCCTTTGTTTTGAAATATGTTTTGTATACGTATCTGCTAAAAGGAATAAAATAAAATATTATTAGTAGATTTTGTTAAACTATATAAATGCATAACAATAGTGCTGTCCTTTTTGTAAACAAATCAAAATGTATGTGTGCAATAATAGTTGAAAAACTTTACTGATGTATGTTGAGAACCTAAAATTTTGAAAATAACATAATTATAAACAAAACTTCTTTCACTTTTGAATTAAATGTGACATTGACATAATTAAGATCTAATCATTTTTGTGTTCCATCCAAAGAACATAATTTTTCGCAAGTGTTCACATCTGTATTAGGTAAATTTCACATCAGTCTCCCTGATGCAAACACATTTAATTATGTAATTAATGATAATAATATCATATCCTATACATAAAATTTATTTACATAAAACTTTAGAATTTAGTTAAAAGTAGTTTAGTAGCATACATGTCTTCCATACTCACCACAGAATGAGTGGCATCATAGTTGAGATCAAATTGTGCAAATCATCAAAATAGGCTGAGGTGAATCTTTTGAGAAATTTAGCTTTCATTAATTAGTACCAAGGTATCATCCTTCATTCAAGATTACTTGAATTGATTGTTTCTCAAAACTATGTTTCCATACATGAAAAAAAATCAAATGCTCATATCTTTGGATCTACTAATCCAGTGAAGGTCATTTAAAGTGTGGATTACAGCTTATATTATGCTCTATTGTAAGGTACCAATAACTCAATTTGGAATTTTCTACCGTGAGACTCATTTTGTGGTGAAACCTCGCATTTCTCATCACAATAAAGATCTCACCTTAACTTTACTATTGAATCCAGTATTCATAGTGTGTATAGAAATTTATCTATTGTAAATTTAAAATGTTTTCAGGTGGTCAATTCTTTTAGATGATGTATTTTTGGGCCATAATTTGTTTTTTTAGGTATTTAGCACTACCACTTGTCTTTTCTTCCCTATTATATCTGTATTTTATTTGTATAATATTATGTATATGGTAGAAAATTGAAAAACAACAAATGAAAAATATGTAATTATGAACATTAATAAAAAATAACGTTTCTTACGTACAGGTTACCTCGTGCCAAAGCGCTTCTCAGTACAATTAATAAGAATTTTGGAACATTAGCATTTTGTCGTCGTTGGCTGGATCGCATTGGAGAAACAAAATATCTGCTTGCACTCAAGAACCTTGGAGATGCAGGTAAGTTTTTATCTTGATTTTTATCTTTGTTACTATCTGCACTCACCAGTAAGGTAAGTTAAATTAGTACCATCCATATTTAACCCCTAAAAATCCAGAGGTCGGCTGTAGTCGACCAAATCATAAATCCTATACTTAACTGCAGATGACCTGAGTCCACTCAACCTGTCCCAGGAGAATACTCTGTTTCCAATGCAATTTTCATTGAATTCTATAGCTCACAGAAATGTCTAGATTTTTTTGAAAATGTTAAGGATCAATTATTTGACACCGAAACATCTTTCATTGTTCTTTTTGCAAAAGTTTTAAAATGATTTATAAGTAATTTTATTTTTCAAAATTTTATGAAATTACTGCATGAGATAATTACAGTGTTGAATGTATGCTTGAGCTATTATTTCTCTTTGGTGGTATATTACTAAGGTGTCAAACTTGGATACGTCAATTCCAAAGTGCCATTGAACAAAAATTTGACTTGGGAAAAAATTTACTTATAGATTGTTAATTAATGGAAAGCACACAATGTGGCTGAAAAATAAATTAGACTTGGAAATAATTTGACTTAAGCCTAGCTTACGTTCGGCTGCGTATTGTCCCAACGCAGCCTAACGCAGCACTACGCAATGAAACGAGCTAGTACGAGATCAATAGGCAGACTAGCGCAGGGACTTTGCATTCTAGCTCGCTAGTTTTAATTTTTTTCAAACATCCGCAACTGAACGCAAGGTCACACGAGTGGCAATCAGCTAATGCAAGCAAGGATGAGCGACAGGAAGCTGCTTTACGCAGACCAACGCAGCCTTTTTTCTAGGTCTTTAACCATTGCAGAACATATTCTTAAATAGTTAAATTTACCCTGGTCATCTTTTCTGATGGTCCAAGATTAAATCCAACAATTTTGAGGCCAGATATGACTTTGTCGATGCGCAATATCCCTGGCGCAAAACATCATTTGCCATTTTTCGTCCAGCTGAACCAAAATCTTAAGTTAGTGCAAAGTAGAGGTGTTTTGCAAAGTAATTGTTTACCAAATTGATGGGTGTTTACTACATTCGCAGAGAGTTTGACTGGTAGGGCAAAATAACAAGAAATTATATGTTAATGCAACTCTCTATGAGCTTGTACGCAGCAAAACGAACAGACACGTAGCAGAATGAGCAGGAACGAACAGCTTAAAGCGAGTGGATGAGCACTAAAACGAGCTAGTGCGGGCTGCTAGTGAGCAACAAACGATTGGCGAATGAGATAAGCACGCAACAGGATGAGCAATACTCGTATTGAATCGTATTGTTAAGAGCAAAAGGGAGTTCGGGCAAGGTGAAATGCAAACATAGGCGATCATTTTTCGTAATCTATACAAGGTACAATGCAATAGTGTGACTGCTACGGAATATTTTGCCGCGGAGTGCTGCGCTAAATTCTGCAGCTGTATGCAGCTGAAACTGCAAAGGTGTAAGCTAGACATAAGGCAAGTTTAACTCTACTGTATGTTTTTTTATTTGGTAATCTTAACCATACTTATTTCTGAACAATATGTAATGTTGTATTGTGTTTGTGTCTGGTTATTATCATTCTACCAGTTATCTTTTACTAATGATACCTCATGTTGAATTTCAGGTATAGTTGATCCATATCCTCCACTGTGTGATATCCGAGGCTGTTATACTGCTCAGTATGAGCACACTATAATGTTAAGACCAACATGTAAAGAGATAGTCAGCAGGGGAGATGATTATTAATCCTCTTTATCCTCTTGATGTTAATGACACTTACGTGACGCAATCTTAACTCAATCATGAATTATGAAAACATTTGACAGGAAAGGGAGTGGTTTTTAGCATTAATTGTGACACCACATCACCAAACTGAATTGGATTGAACTTTAAGGTTGAGTGAATTTTTTTATAGGTGCTTGCTAGGAACAGTTTACAGGTATTGAGTCTTAACAATAAATCACAAATTTAGTCCATTTTTCATATTTTTCACAAGTTGTGAGATAGTTTAAATCACAGTTAACTAACTAACGCAGTACTTCAAAATGATAATCAAAAAAGTTATGGTTTTTGCTTACTGTTTAATTTGTCAAGAAGTGTATAAAGCCAACCATGTACAGCTTGTACCCCTTTTACATTGCCAACACAATTGCGGAATCGATTTGTTGTGTAAACAGTGTAAAAAATCGATCGCGGGTTGAAACGTTCTGGGACGGTCCAGGGACAGTGAAGCGGAATGCGTTCTGACTCCGCTGTATTTAAACGGATTCATGCCGCAATATCTGATTTGGTGTAAAAGGGAACTCATTTCGCAATTGCCATGGGGCATCTTGGGATTGTAACTCATTTGGCAGTGTAAAAGGGGTAATAGTAAAGAGTGGAAATATGACAGATCCACACATTTTTAAATTTCATCGTCAGCTTATTAAATTAATGTTCAATATCGTAAAAACCTTGTCAGGTAAAGAAAGTAAGCAAGAATTAAACATCAGTATAACTTCAGCAATGTTCTAGTAACGCACACTAAGTTTAATCTTAAAATGATCGCATCAGTTTTGATAGTTTGTGTGTCCATATCTTCTACTGTGATTGATCTGTGATAATGACATCTATTCAACTGTGATATTGATACCATCAGCTGTGAACACATCATCTGTTGTTATATCTTCATATGTGGTCATGATATCATCATCTCTAATCACGATACCATCATCTGTGAGCGTGTTATCATCATCAGTGATTATAATACCATCATCTGTGATTATGATATCATCATCTGTCATCACATCATCTCTGAACTTGATATCATTGTCTGTGGTCATCATGTCATCATTGTCAGTGATTATAATACCATCATCTGTGGTTATGATGTCATCATCTGTCATCATGATATCATCCGTGATCAGGATATCCACATCTGTCATCACTTCATCATCTGTGATCTTGATGATGTCATCTGTGGCCATGGTATATATCATCATCTGTAATCATGATAATCCTCATCTGTCATTAGGATATCATCATCTGTGATCATGATATCATCTGTGGCCATGGTATCTATCGTCATCTGTAATCATGATAATCCTCATCTGTCATTAGGATATCATCATCTGTGATCATAATATCATCTGTGTTGATGGCATCATCATCTGTAATCACAACCTCAAATGTGATTACAATCTCATCATCTGTGATCACAGCCTCATCAATGATCAAGGTATCATCATTTGTGAAAAAAATTATCTGTGATTACGACACAATCATTTGTGATCACATATTTTTTGTTTCTTTAGTAGATACAGCTTGTTAAGGATGTGTTATATTGAACTAATTAATCTGTTTAAACTTTATAATAATTTGTCTGAAACTGTACACCACTATTGCATAATTCATATTTACTCTACATGTATAATTATTACTCACTAAAGTGAGGTGTTCATTCAGTCAATGTGTAATTAAAAATAGAGGGATGCTGATACTGACCAACAAGGCAAGTGATATCATGTTTATCTAGACAGAAAAATACACAAGTTAACGTTTTTTCATATTTAAATTTGCTCATTCATGCGTACTGTGATCATATTGCTCATAACCTTTGATGACCGCAAATAGTTGTGATCACATTTCCTCATAACTTCTGATTGTATATGAGTTGTGATCAAATTTGCTCATGAGCATTTAGGTTGTGATAAAATTTGCTCATTTATTCAGATTAAGTAAAGTTGTGATAACATTTTCTCATGAATTCAGATTATGCAATATCATTGTGATCACATTTGCTTATGAATTCCGATGACCACAACTAAGTTTAGATGTAATCCAATTGCTAATGACTGAATTTTAGTTGTGATCTCACTGCTTACAGTATAACTTCTGATGACTTCTGAGTTGTGATCACAGTTGCCCATGACTGAATTTTAGTTGTGATCTCATTGCTTACAGTATAACTTCTGATCACATTTGTCCATGAGGTTGTGATTGCAATCTTAGCGCAGCTGTGAATACATGTGATCATGACGTTGTGATTGCAATCTTAGCACAGCTGTGAATACATTTGTACATGAGGTTGTGATTGCAATCTTAGCACAGCTGTGAATACATGTGATCATGACGTTGTGATTGCAATCTTAGCACAGCTGTGAATACATTTGTACATGAGGTTGTGATTGCAATCTTAGCACAGCTGTGAATACGTTTTTCACAAGACCTGATAATGCATTGCATGGAAGTAATGGTCACTTTCTTCTGTGATAATTATTTTTGAATTGCTATACATTATTTTAGAATTCATCATTTATTTATAGAAATGAAAGTCTTTATTATAAAAATAATAAAAAATATATATGTTTCATGTAACACCATAAATTAAAACTCTTGATGAATATGTTTTAGAAGAAAAGTCAAATTATGACTATTATTTTATCCTTACATTATAGTCTGATGTAAATCATTTAATAATTTTAATTTATGCAATTGTATGAAAAGCAATCTTATACTGTTTCCCTTTATATTCTTTAATTATAGTGGATTTATGGTACAGATTTAGCCTTTTAAATTATGTTTACATAGAAATATGTTAATGAAATGAATGAAATTTTATTTGTGTGTGATTTGCGATGATATATAAAAAAAATAATAATTTGACACTTCCTCTGAAATGTTCAGGTATTGGGTGGAACAAAGTTTATTTGTATTATATAATAACGCTTATGATTGGGACGTTTAATAGGTGTGGCAGAAGAGGCCAAACAAAGTCTTTTTTAGGCCCGATGTACTAAAGTTACAGAATTATTAAAAGTACTTGGCCTACAGTTACTTTGCTGTCAACTGTATTCTCAAACTTAAGATCTATTAAACTGAAAGGATGCCTGTTGTCTAAAACTCTAAATTTCTTTAGCCATATGAGAAAGTATCCGAAAGGTCCTTTAATCAACTTGAAGTAAGAACGAATAATGCTTACTCCAAGCAATGAGATACACGCCATCGTGACAGGATTCAATATTTCAACATAAATTATGTCATCAGGAATCATTCCTGATGGATGATGACATAATTTATGTCGAAATATTGAATCCTCTCACGATGAAGTATGCATTATACTTTTTTTACATGATTTGATTTCTCAAGCATGGTGTGAGTGTTCTCATTTCTATGGATGGGTATACTGTAGTCATAAATATCAAAACTTCATGATATTTACATTATCAAAATGTGTTGATAAATGGTTAAACGTGATCTGTTCTGGTAAAATAAAGCATTCAAATATTTAATCTTTTCATATTCGTACATGGACGGACGGAAAGCTAGAAGACGATATTCTGTGATCGATGGAGCGTGAAAACAAATGGGCTTTCGCATCGCTATTGAGCAGCCCTACATTTTACCCTCGACTAAAACATTATATTACTGAAGTAGCTTTTTTTTATTTTAAAAAAGCTTATAAAATGTTGAAATGATTTTTTTTTCGAAAATTCCACCTTTTAAATTACAGTTTTATAAAGTTATTTAAAAATAATAGATATTTTGTAGACATTTACAGTTGACGGGAAAATATTCAGTTTGCCGTTGTTCCTAAAAACAGGTCCGGAGTACGAGACATGCTCAGTGTAAGAATGGGTGTGTCTTAGTCGAAATACCGTCGACCAAGTTCTCGTGCGTGAACTCCTTATTTGATGAGAACTTTTATAATCTTTACAATTATACTAATTTCACATTCTGGTTATGTACACATATTTTAGGAAAGCAAAGCCGTAGCCAGCATGAGGCAGACGAGGCGGCCGCCTTGTCTGAAATTTTCAAAATTTGGCTTTTTAATGGGGACTCGCCCTCCGACCTCCAACAGGGTTCCAGTCACTGAAATCCTACGTGACCCCATACTTCGCCTCGTCTGTTTTTCAACTCTGGGTACGGCCCTGGAAAGTCAGTATTGAAAGTTAGCAACACTGGGTTGAATTATTGAAATTACACAAAATGTAACTTTATCTTGATTATTGTATAGTTTATAGATTCAACAAAGTTGAAACCTTATTTTTAACAAGATAATGATTTAGGACTTCAAAGGGTTGCTGTGAGTGAAAGAAGGTCTGCGATTGGTTTCGCTTTGCCGCCAGTACAGGTGACAAATACATTTTGAAATTTGTTCACTAGTTCTACAGATGAGAAAATCAAGCATGGTATGATGGTACCACGAAGAGGCACAAACTGGAGTGTGAGCGTACAAAATGCGCGCAAAGTACGCAAAATACGTTATAGTTATTAAGAAATAGTCGTTCAAAGTATGTAGTACTACGCGCGGATTTTTGTACGCACACACACTTGTCTCTTTGTGTTGCCGACGATACGGTTTATTAACAAATAATTTAATATTGCCATGACAACCAAGTTTGTCTTTTGTGTTCAGATGTTTTAGGGGATAATTTCAAACGGTGATTAGATAATTTCTGTCGGTGCCTAAAAAATACTAAACAATGATATAACAAACATTTAATATTGGACTACATATCAGTTTAAAAGATAACGTGATGTGGGTTTTTAAGCGTAACAATAAATTTATTACCTATGTTTTAAATTTCTGGCAACATAGTAAATGATAACCATATAGAAATTTTGAAAAAGGGAAATAAATACATTTTAAAGTTACTTTGCTGTTGTACTTTTGTTGGTTTTGTGACTACATTCGATATCTTTGTTTGATAAAATTATGAAAATTTTTAATGATTACAGTATTGGATTTTTGTTCACATAAGGGTAAAAGTCATTTAAATAAAATAAGCAAGAAAATGTTGTTTTTTTTTTGTGGTGGGGAGGGGAGCTTGAGATAATTGACGAAGTATTTAGTTCAAAGTAACATACATTAACTTCCTTGACATCAAATATTGTATTTACAGAAAAAACATAAACAAGGAAGAGGGGCGAGATCCCAGAAAGATTCGAAATGATCTTGTGATGGGCCAACCCGGAGAAAAATATAGACAACAAAAATTGAAAAAAAAAACATAAAACGCATAACAGGAAAACATACAGCACAAGATTATAAGAAATACACAACGAGGGACAAACAAATCAACCATCAAGAATTTACACCGCGAATCCTAACAAAGGTGGAGAGATATAGAATCATCTATTGTAAAAATTAAAACTTATAACCATTGCAGATGTGCTTTTTAATCTGAGAAGATAACAGAAAGCATTTTTAACAGTGGGAGGCAAGGAATTATATAATTTGGGACCAGCGAATCTAATATTATGCTGGAAATAATTAGTTTTATGGGCAGGAATATGTATACTGTATCGGACCGATTTCGAGTGCAGTGACTACGAATTGAATAGTTAGATTTTAAAATATTACAAAGATAATTCGGCAAATGTAAGTTACAAG
The DNA here is from genome assembly GCA_025631205.1 of Nesometra sesokonis. Classification (NCBI taxonomy): domain Eukaryota; kingdom Metazoa; phylum Echinodermata; class Crinoidea; order Comatulida; family Antedonidae; genus Nesometra; species Nesometra sesokonis. The sequence goes on from JAOTQE010069369.1 coordinate 12,873, forward strand.
CGGCATACATAAATTGGCATTGTTGAAGTGAGTTGATATCAGGTAGTTTGAGAAGATTGAGATAATATAATAATAAAGAAGTATTTCGATTGAAACATCAAGAAACTAACGAGTTCTTTTTCAGAACTACACACCTAGTGTACCACTGACTTCGTTTATTGATATTTCGCCATGTAAAACGCCAGATAGTAAATTTTAAAGGCCTTATTTTTAAGTTTCTAAAGTCGGACACTCACTGCCACTAAACCGTCGCTCCCTGTGTGTGTGGTTGCCAGACGCGATGACAGTCTTCTACTAGTCGGCCGACGTTTTTTTAGTGATTCAAAAGGGAAATCACCGAAAAAACCGTCGGCCGACGAGTAGAAGACTGTCATCGCGTCTGGCAAACAACCACACACACTAGAAGCGACGGTTTTCTTGTGCGACCGTCGCACGATGCGGGGAGTGCCCGGCTTAAGGAAACCGAACCAATTCCGTGCCATTCTCAATTAATATTGAATTTAGCGCTAACCTGTAAGAATTTCGAATTCAGTTATAATTCTCGATATACAGTAATAACCAATGCTATGCGATAGGCTCTTCTTCTCTCTTCTCTTCTGTTAAAAAGGCAGCCCAAAAAGAACGAACGTATGACAAAAGTATAATGCAAGGAAGCAAAAACAAACAAGAACCTCAAGAAACGAATGGAGCATTGACCTTATCGACCTCAATCCAAAAAATGGAAACCATCACCTCAGACCAAAAAACTAAAATATTCAGCATGAGAACTATTCATAATCTTCGCCACATGTATATCAAGTTTGGTATTGAAAAGATCACAGAATCTGCCGCAGTGGATTGAACCAATGGCAACAGACCACATCCTTCAAGACTTTTCAGGCATATGAAATTAAACTGAAGCTGGCAAGTCACAACATTACTAGATTCCTGGAGGATCTTCGAATAGCAGCAGTCTTCATGTACTAGTGTCATAAAACTATCAGAAGCTTTCCGGTCTTTTTGCTCGTTTGAATTCAATAAATTAATAGGATGGTCTTTTTGACCACGGAAACGTCTCTATCAGAAGCGTTTCGATCTTTCTGTTTGACTGTTTCAGGACATTTAATTAATCTCTTTGTCATTTTTGGACACGGAAAACGTCTCTATCAAAAGCGTTTCGGTCTTTCTGTCCGTTTGAGTTCATTTAATTAATAGGATGGTCTTGTTTGGACACAGAAAACGTCTCTCTCAGAAGCGTTTCGGTCTTTCTGTCCGTTTGCGTTCATTTAATTAATAGGATGGTCATTTTTGGACACGGAAAACCTCTCTATCAGAAGCGTTTTGGTCTGTCTGTCCGTGTTCATTTAATTAATAGGATGGTCATTTTTGGACACGGAAAACGTTTCTATCAGAAGCGTTTTGGTCTGTCTGCAACCGCAAAAGGAGCCGCAAACGCAACGCGTAAATGGATTCTGCCCTTAGATGGATTCTACCCTTCAGAAGCGTTTCAGTCTTTCTGCACGTTTGGGTTCATGTATTAATAGGAGGGTCATTTTTGGAAACGGAAAGCGTTTCTATCAGAAGCGTTTGGGTCTGTCTGTCCGTTTGAATTCATTTAATTAATAGGATGGTCTTGTTTGGACACGACAGGGAAATCATCTCTATCAGAAGTGTTTCGGTCTGTCTGTCCGTGTCCGTTTGAGTTTATTAATTAATCGGATGGTCTTTTTGGACACCGAATATGATGATTTTTTTTGGGTGCGGAAAGCGTTTCTATCAGAAGCGTTTCGGTCTGTATGTCTGTCTGTCAGTCTGTTAGAGTTCGTTTAATTAATAGGATGGTCTTTTTTTGGACACGGAAAGCGTCTCTATCAGAAGCGTTTTGGTCTGGCTGTCTGTCTGTCTGTCCATTAGAGTTCATTTAATTAATCTGGTCATTTTTGGACACGGAAAACGCCCCTATCTCTTACGGAGTCAGGGGTGGATTTCTGAGAAGGGCGTATATTAGAGGAGCGCATCCGGTGCACGCCCCTCTAAAATCGTCAAAAGTACATGTGCGCCACCTCTTATATTACAGGCGCCGCCTCTAAAATGTTCCCTCAGCAATAGAATACATGCAAACTGCATGAATTACGGTTTAAGATGGTCGAAAATAGGCCTACACGCAAAAAAAGGGGGTTTCTTTCTTGATGAATTTGAAACACAGGACACGCCCACCGGGCTGTGAATTTTGCGTCCCCTCTTTTATACGATCCTGGATCCGCCCCTGGGAGTGGGTTCTCTGCAATTTCACTGCAAAAGATTGAGTGATCTTACTCCTTTTGGGTGAATTTTTAATCACTTTGAAGGATTTTTTTTTCTTTTTGGAATTGGCCCTCAGGACACTCCACAAAGGATGAGTTTTCATTATCTTACATTAAGAGGAATAGGACGGTCTTTTTGTGCACGGAAGGCGTCTCTAATGATCGTTTAGGTCTATTCATCTGAGTTCTTTCAAGTGAATGGAGTAGTCTTTTTAGATGTGGAAACATCTCTAGGGGAAGCGTTTTGGTCTGTCTATCCATCCGTTTGAGTTCTCTTTAGTAAATATTACTGTAGTTTTTTATCCTATCTACTTAGACTATGTAAATTAAAAATGATCGATGAGACAAAATACAAAAAAGACATTACTGAAAATGACATTTAAAACTTATTTCCTGTTTTTTTACAAAATTATTTATTCACCAATTAGGCCTAAAGTGTTTTATGTACAAACAAATTTTACTAAATAAATATCTCTAAAAATAAAGGAATAAATCCCAGAAGCAAACTTATCGAAATCTACAGGTCTAAAAATAAAACACTAATTCAACATAATAGGCTATATTGAAATGTGATATGTATAGAGTACTAAACTGCTTACGTCACAATAATTGGTTGTGTCCTTTGATTTCAACATTACCGTCTTAACTTCAATGTAACTTTATATATACAATGTCAAGATAAACTACCGAAAGCTTAGTGATAACAATCAGCAATACTTCTTAGCAGCCTGTGACAACCGGTTGACCGCATTTTTCCGTTTACTGCTAATAGCAAAGGACGCCACCTATTGTTTTGAGATAAAAGTTTATTACTCTAACATACCGTATATTCAATAGGTCTATCCATATATACACGTAATTTTGTTTCTTAAACGCCCCGTTATGAATGAGTGTTCCTCCCAATTTAAATAGGTCTAAGCGCCCCAATTGAAAGCAACAGATTTATTTCTGACCTATGCAAAATTGTTCATTAATTGTGCATCTAGGTCCGTCTCCGTTTCCTTTACACCCTTCAATTTTTATTGTTTTACATTAGCGCTCCCTAAAATGATAGTTTTAAATGCTATAAGCCCCCCTTTTTGATAATCCCCTCTCCCAAGTAAGCACGCCTAAAACGTGTTGTAAGACCCAGGGCGTTTATTCGCGCAGATTATTGTTTAATTGTTCCTATAATCACGATAATTAGCGCCCCGGATATAACTTATTATCCCTAGCCTAGTACTAATTTATAACAACACCAATATATTATAAGCGTATATTCTACAATATTATGTACAAGGCTAAATAACAAACCACATAACCCAACTGAGTTAAGATACGTAACGTTTTTACATTGCATAGGTTAACCAAGGTGGAGAATCCATGTAAAATTATACTTCTATAAAGTAACTTCTTAATCAGAATTAATTTTCAGAAATTATTTAAAATTTGTGCGTGTCTATATAAAATATTTATATAATTGATAAATATTTATATTATTATTATTGTACTATTAAAATGTGGGTTCCTGACTTTGATGATGTGGCGTACATAAAACTTCGACGCGTCATAGTTTTGTGTACGTCACAACGCCAGTTTTTGGCATTATTTGGCACATAAATATAATGCAAAAATAGATTTCTTTCGTCCATATTTTATGCAAATTCTTGACAAATACCGCTATCCCCTAACCTTAATAAACGACTGTATAATTGCGATTGTATACCAGTAAAAACTATATTCCCTGTTTTATGATAATTTCGATGACGTCAATATACAATTTTATCCGGATCTATTTACAAGTGTGAACGTCTCTTACTGTCTCGCATGATTTACATTTGACCTCGCAACACCAGATGAAAACACAGTCGCATCTTTCAACAATGCGAACTTCTTGCGTGTTGTACCCCCTTCCACAACACAGTGGATCACAACCGTCTGCCCCGTTAGACGTTTTATTGCATTCCCGCCCAGTCGTGCCCTTAATCCCTTTAGCAGGATCACTGGAGCAGTAGTTTGGCGACTCGTCAATATGTACCATTTCAGTGAACTTTATCGGTACTTTTCGTTCTTCAGGATCCTTCCGTCGAAGTCGCTTTTTACCGCGCGGTAATATCGCAACAGCTGTTTTATGCAGCTTTTTCAAATACTGTCCAACCTTTCGAAAGTCCGGCATACTATTCCAACAAGTTCGCATTGCGCATGATCCGGAGACACCGTGACAGCGACAGGTAACCTTCATTTGGTCTTCTACTGCCTGAAAGAACAATAAAAAGAGGAAAATTAAATTATACAATTCAAAATAAAATATCTGTGATATTATAAGTTGGTATATATCAACTAAAAACCTTTCCTCTTTAACGTACATATAGCAAACGACGTCCCGACGTAACTCCGGGATCAAAATTTCTATGGATAAATCTATAGAACAAATTGCGACCTAACAGATAAACTTTCACAACATTTGGACAATGATAAAAATCACTTTAAAAATAAAAATCGCATAAATGGAAAGATGAGCCAAATTTACACTACAACTGGTAATTTTTCATGTGTTTTATTACGGTTTTCAAACACAGCCCTTTCAAAATTTATACTTTAGCATTGTGTAATATGAGTAGTAAACCCATTTTTTTAATTTGATTTAAGACCCATTTTGGAAAGTGTTTTTCCTCATTATCTCGTTGCCCTAATGTTGTGGAATTTTGTCTGTTATTGCACTGATTGTTTTATCGGAGTATCAATAGGCCTGTTAATCATGAAGTTCCCCTTTAAACGTTAACAAAAGTCTAGTTCTATGTTATTTCAAGCCCACTTGTTCGTTGTATTCGGTCGTCTTTCAACAATTTGTAAATCATTTATGTATTTTTGAACTACGTGCATAAATAATAATGAACCATTTCAAAATTATTCCACTGCTATTACTGCAGTAATCGATTGATGTTAAAACTGTTGCATTTACTATTGAATCCAGCGCCATTGTTTTTGTTTTGTTTGTTTGTTTGTTTTTTTTTTGTGGTGACATATGGTCACTGAACTATTGCAGTAACATATACAAAGTACTTTTAAAATGGTCCATAAGATCTACTGATTTAGTTGGTTAAACCAATGAGGTAACCAGCAAAATATGCCATTAATTAAACGTATTGTTTTCGTCAATTGTTTTCGTAAACGAAGTCGTATAAATTAACCCAAAAAACTGTATCTCAGTATATTAAGTGAAGAAGTCATAAAGATAATCCAGGGTTCCTATTACTGGCCAGGCATATATCATATTTCTGGTAATGTTTCCACAAAAGTAAAAAATCGTACATCAAGCTAAAAGTCACATAAAAGGCCGATTAGCGTATCATCTGTTCACCTCGTCAAAACCACCGGATTCGGCCGTCCTAACTGATCTTCTTCCTCGCATTATGTTTTTTCAATCACATGGAGCCTAGCTAATGATTTTAATGTCAAATGGTATTCAGACTATTGTAGCATATTTGCCGTATATTTGGTTACAATATAAAAAAATATCAAAAAATCACAGTTTATTGTAACTTTTTTAACCCGATTTCGGATGTATTGTCATAAATTTATCAATTGAACACCTCATCCTATTGTTTTGTGTAAATGTATATAATTTGTAAACTATCAATTTAATGTATATATTTTTAATAATTTTAATTAAAATTTGCTTTAATTTGTTTAAAATTTAGCATAATTCCCCGATTGAGTTTTATTTCATGTCACACATTATAGGCTCTTCACTTATTTCTCGCCACTTGTTATTAGGCAGGATGAGAACTTACTATGGCATGCTTTCTGCCTTTCTTCTTCCAAGTGTCATTATGAGGTTGACGGGGTAGCGCTGTTGTATCGAAGGAAAGAACCTGGTGTTCAGCCATGTTTGAACCCAGTACCTCGGGGTTGGAAGGCAAGCATTGTAACCACCAAGCTACAATTGCAATAAAGTTGATGTTGATAGTTTTTCTAAGGCATGTCTTCAAATATTTTATCTCTTTACGGTAGTGCTCGCGCGCGCGCAGGACTACGGTGTTGCTTATATTATAAGAATACATCAACGTTTAGTAACCCTATTGTATCAGTGTACCCTTATTGATTTAGGTAAATTAAATACAATTATTTAATTAGATTGTAAAGTTGGTTTTCAAACGTTTAACTAAGTTAGGATAAACCGGTATAATCCAGAATGACGTCAATATGAATAGGCTGTTTTATGAAAGGTTTCAAAGGTGCAACAGCTTTTACCTTTGTAAATTTTTAATTTAATTAAGGCAGTTTAGAAGTTTTAAATTAAGGACAACAAAGAATAATCCCAATGAAGGTTCACTTAACAATAAGCTGGTGGTAATAACATGCTTAATTATTCATTACTGAATGTTTAATTTTTTTAAGCTTCCACACCTTGACATTGTATGAACAGATCGTCAATGACACCACGAAGAGACAAAAACGGTTACTAGTAGTACGTGCGCGTTCCGAAAGGTTACACACGTAAAGCCACAAAATGTGATCCTCTTCGCGGTTTCACAAGATACGCAGAATTTATTTTACAACATTAACTCGTGAAGTATATTTTGAAATTCTTGAAACAGTAGGCCTATATAAAAGAAGTTTTTATTTCCATTTTGTAAATCTGACCATTAGAAACTTTTGACCAATCTGACCATTGGAAACTTTTGACCAATCTGACCATTGAAAACTTTTGACCAATCTGACCATTGGAAACTTTTGACCAATCTGATCATTGGAAACTTTTGACCAATCTGACCATTGAAAACTGTTGGTCCACGGTAAGACGGAGGTTTCGCAACTTCACAAAATACGATAACCGAAACGGATATGTCATAAATTCTTGTGACGCTTAATTTGAACTCCGTTTAATATCTGTTACGGTTGATCAGTATTTTACGAGGATCAACTATTCGTAGGTAGAAAATGTATATCTTTTGTAAGCACATTTGTCAACTTACAACAACGAGGGTTTGACGTTTTTGTTTCCGTTATCGTATTTGTTAAGTTGCAAAAACTCCCCATTGTTTCCCTTATGTTAAATAGGGTATTGACAAAAACCATCTAAAACTGTGGTAGACTCATAGGCGAGTCATCATTAATACACGTGCACTATGAATTGACTCCCTTGCAAAGAGGAATTCATCACTATTGATACTGTAATAAATTCAATATTCATATATTGTTAATGCAGTACTTTACAAACTCAACAAAAGAACACAGAAAATTAGAAATTCCACCTCTTGTGAAGACAAATGAATGGTGTATCTATGTGAAGTATTGAAACCGGTCATCAACACCTTATTACGGTACTCGATTAAACATGTTATGTTATGGTAGGTCAATGATCTATCTATTGTAGCTTTCAGTCAATCAATAAAGCTAAAATTGGTTGAAATCGAAATTATGGACCGAAATGTTAGATTAAATACCAAACAAACCAGAAATTAATTACTACAAATACAAATATATTATTTAGGATAAACGTAGAAACGATAATGAAAAAAAAAACTGCTTCTGCTTTTGTGAATTTCCTTAATAGATTCTCAAGCTACGTACCTGACTTGCTCAAATCGCTATATGACTGAAATCATAGGTAATAGAAACAAAAGATCGAAGAGAAAATACAACATTCTGAGAATAGTGAACAATTATTATTATTACTATTAAGATTATCTGATTGTGAAACAGTCGTAAATAGCGCCCTCCATTAAGCATAAACTTTAATTTTTACAGAAAATGTCCATTACATTTTCCTACGGTATTTGCGTTGACTAAACCCAAAAGAAATTAATACTACCGTTTCTTGAATAAACGCAGTTTTCAAGTAGGCCTAAGCATCTCACCAAATATGCTTTTAAACGAGAGTAAATAGAGTAATTCGCTAAACAAGGTTTAAATACGCAATGTTCAAATGATTATCACAATGATGAAATAAGAGAATCTAAACCTTTGGTTACGATGATTAGTGCTTGCATGAGTCTACTGAATTTGAATTTTAGCTTTATTGATAGACGCAAAGCTACTACAATAGATCATTAACCTACCATAACATAACGTGTTCAATCGAGTATCGTATTAATGGTGTTGATGACCGGTTTAAATTCTTCACTTATAGGTCATTGATTTGTCTTTACAAGGGATCGAATTTTTAGTTGAGCAGTTTTCTGTGTTCTTTTGTTGATTTTGTAAAGTACTGCATTAATAATTTATGAATATGGAATTGATTACACTACCAATATTAATGAATTCTTCTTTGCAAGAGAGTCGATGCATAGTACTTGCATCGACGATGACCCGTGTATGTGTGTCTACCTCAAATTTTAGAGGGCTTTTGGGAATACACATTATAATATTTGTTTTATGGCCAAATAAATCGATACACAAATAGACGCAACTTAACAAATACGATGACGAGAACAAATACGTCATACCCTCGTTGTTGTAAGTTGATTAATGTGGTTACAAAAATATATACTTAATTTTCTACCTACTATCAATTGATGATCCTAGTACAATACTGATCAATCGTGACAGACTTAACGGAATTCAACTCAAGCGTCATAAGAATATTGATGACGTACCCGTTCCGTACTCGTATTTCGTAAAGTTGCAAAACCTGGCTATTATCCTGGACCTACGTTCCAACGTTCACCTTTACGAAATGAAAATAAGAATTGTTCTCTTATACTATATTGTGTTCCAAGAATTTAAAAATAATGTCTTAAAGTACTGAACCGCTTTATCTAATTATGCCTAAGCACCGTTTTTTAAGCATCACTCTAAAGCGTCACATCGAATCCTCTAAAATGTTATTAGTGCTACAACGCTTACTGAAGTATTCTATTTTTGTCGATAATCTTGTATATGCATGAAATATTACAGATTTGATAGTGTTTGAAATTTTAGTCACCCTTAAAAAATGTGAAATCACCTATGGTAAACCAGGGAACAAAACAGACTAAGGGGATCTGAACATAGACCTTTCACATTTACAGCGGATGCTTATTCAAGAAATATACCTTAATCGTATTGGTTCTCATATTAAGGTTTAACAGAAATAGAAAAGAATAGCAATAGAAAGAAACTTAATCATTTGAAATTATGACTAACACTATGTAACATATGCAACTTAAAACGGAACTCAAGAATTCATAATAGGAATTCATAATACATTGTGTATTTCGAAATGTTAATATGAAAATGTTGTTTGACGAAATCAAGCTAATGTCTTTTATTTTCAAACCGATCAACATACAACATGTCGTAGTATAATAATGAAAAGCAAAAAAAAAAAAATGTAAATGTACTTAAAACGTTTTGTGATGGTAACATCAACACTTCGTCTCAACAATTAAATCAGTAATTATCTAGAGAAGTGTTGAAGTGATCATCAAAAATAACATGGAGTTACTCTATGGTTATAACATATTTTTGACTTACGAGTAACATTGCTACTATTCCAGTAGCCATATGAAATTCAATTCACATCAATGAACTGTAATTCAGACTTATATTCTATATCCATATACACGTTTTAAAGGCCGTATGACATATTATTTGGATTTTAACAAAATTGTGTAAACAGGTTATGTATAATAACATAATGTATTATACATTCGCCTTTTATATAAATAGAGTAAATTAGTTAAATTAATCATAATTGTAAACCGTTTTTATTGATATTTCCAAGCTGCTGATATCTTATAACGTCATACGACACCACTACAACGCACGCGCGTATCGTGTGCGACCAGTGTACATGTATACGGTCACTTCTTACGTCATAAGATACCAATTAATTTAATTAAAACACCGATCCTGTCCTTTTTATATATTTAACAGAAAGAATGTGCTGATTTATAACAAAGGACATTTTAAAATTAAAATAAACAATTTCAAAATGTTCCATCTGGTCTATAAATAAACATAATAATAATAAACAGAAAGAAAAAAATACTATATAGTAAGTACCGGTACCTAACTGTGCCTATGGTATGTTACCGTCTCCAATGAACACAATTCTGATATTATACTATAGATATACTGTATATTATTTGAACAAAATATCTTGATACCTTTAAATAATGGAATTGTCATCAATTGCATTAAATGTTGATGCTGGAAAATAAGTTAAATTTTCGAGCATCTAGAGGTGACATATTCTATTTTTTTCATTCTCGGCCTAAACATAATGGAGCTGAGGTGGGCGTAGTATCTGACACCCCTTTTCAAAATCAGTGGATAAAACCTTGGGGGTTCTTGATGAATGTAGGCCTCGGTCCCTGAACGTTTGTTATCCTTTACTTATTTAACGGCCATTAAAACACTCTGTGTACCGTACTCAATAAAATGGTAACGTAAAATTGGGCATTTGTGTCTAGTCCCCGACAACGATTTTGTTAAAATAACTTTGAAATAATCCCTCGTAAACGAGGTTCTAGCCGTGTGACATCTTATTCCGAAAACCCTTTTATAAACAGCGTGTATACATCGGTTTATATTGTATACTATGGAATGTTATGGCTAAATAAGTTTATAATAATTCATTAGAACCCTTTACAGTTTTTTGAAATATGTTATTTGTTATGAAAGCGGAACAATTTTACTGTTTATTACGCTGCAAACATATAAAAATACAATAACAAAATAAAATGTGATAAATGAACAGTCATTTTACAACATCGCACTATCAAAATAGAAACATTTCATAATTCTGTTGCTTTATACGTCATTGTATCACTTGACGATAGTATGCTTTACATTCTCTATAAGTGGTAGGCCTATAGATATAGAATACATAGGCCTTTTGAATTAAACATTATTGTTTAGCATCCCACTCGACAAAATATAACTGTTTCAGGTTGAATTTAATACTGTGTAACTAAAATGTGCTGTCTCATTTTTTTTCCGCCAGTTCCTGCCCTAAATTTCAAACAGAGGAGGCCAAACAAAGTATTTTTAAAACCTATTCTCGTTAATGATTGAAATGTCAATCATTAACGATCAATTTTGATTGCTGTGGCATAAAGTACAACAGTTTAAAGTTATTGAGAAGTTTATTTTATTCTACATTTGTCTGGAATTCGACATGTTTAATCGTTTGGAACTTTAATCCATTCTTCTAAATATTACTTCAACGGTTTAATCGGGTACAACTTCAACCCATTTATGCTAAGGTTTTATGGAGTTCAACAACTATCTGTACCATTTGACATTTAACCGTTATTTTATAGCTTGGGTTCGTTATGTTACGAGTAAACAGGGATAGAATACTTCACAATTCGGTCTGTCTGTCTGTCGGACGGTCCTCGTGGCATTTAATATGCAATTCCTTCAATTTTCAATAGTAGGTCAATTGCATTGAAATTTAGTAAGCAGTTTTTAGTAAAGTATTTCGGTTATCCAATTGGTTTGTTACTCAGTCGATCGGTTTGTTTGCCCCCTTTGCCACTTGGTTTTCATTATGTCTAGTAAAATGTGTCAAATTTTTCACGTACGAAGCGTTGATGATCATCCTAAACAATTCACCAACTGTGACAGATATTCAAGGTGTTCTAATAAAACGTTCCAAGAATTTATGACGTATCCGTTTTCGTATTTCGTTAAGTTGCGAAACCTCACTAATAGTGAGGTTTCGCAAATTTACGAAACACGATAACAAAACGGATCCCTCACTCTTCCATTTTTGAAAGTTGCTAAATGTTTTCAAACTATATCAAAATGTTATACCTAGGAGTTGTTCATGGTCGTCGTAAAATACTAACCTGTGACTAATGCTCAAGTTGTACTCAAACGTTACCAGAGTTTATGAAGTATCCGTGAGCGTACTTCGTGAAGTTGCAAAACCGCCCTACTACTATTTGTAATAGTTGAATTAGTTTGAAATTTAGCAGGCAGTTTAGTAATGTGTAGCACATCTATTGGTCAGTCGGTCACTGATAAGTCAGACTGTCAGTCACTTAATTGGGGAAGGACATAGTTATCTACCTCTTGTCAGTTTTATGTTTTTAGTGGCCGAATCCCTACAAAAAATAAAGAATTTTAAATTGCCAAGGATTAGAAGAACAAGATAAACGTAGTTGCACCACTCGTCTTTAAATAGGCCTAGTATTACAATTTACAAATATACTTGTTTTCTTGAACATTTTCTATAAGAATAACTGGTTATCTTCACAAAACTTGCGTGATATTAATTACAAACAGACAGACAGACCGACGGGTGGAGCCCGTTTACATTACTATCTCCCTGATGGGCGAGGAATAGAATGATACATAAAAAGTAGGAATATACATAGGCCTAATTAAAATTTAAACAAGTGCGGAAATCTATAATAGCCTAAGATAGGCCTATACCTGTAGGCCACAATAAAACAAAGCTATGGGCGTTTACTATTAATGAGTTCAAAGTTCAAATATTAAAACAGTACGCTAAAACCATGGCGGCCTATTTACCATTGAGCATCAATTCACAGGCATTAAAATAAAACCTAGATATGTGTGAGTTACAAAAACCTTTCAGTTCTTCGTATCAAACCTCAATGGTTTAACAGCATCATAAAATGTATTAACAAATAAACTTATTCACTATTAAATAAACTTGACTAATGTTTCATGGTTAACACGCTCGTAATGGAAGTAATTTTACCGATAGTAAAACCAAATCTACGACAATTGTCCTCGAAGAAACTATGGATCCACAGAATCGGTGGACAAACTAAGGCCTATTCTCAATGATCATTACGGTAGGCCTACCAAGTAGGATTAGGGCACAAACCCGAACTTCGGGATTAAAATGTCTATGGATAAATCCGAGAATAATTAGTTGTGACCAACGGTTGGACAATGAGATGCCAAAAAAACATTTTGCGCTTCAAAAAAAGTATAAGAAAATTACAAAGTTTGAAAGGGTTATGCTTGAAAACCATTACAAATATAATTTACATAGGCTTAATTGGAAAGATCAGCCATTCACATTAGAATGGGTTTTCGGTATATTTAAACAAATATAAAAATACAATAACAAATTAAACCTGCTTTTTATAGTTAGGATGCTCTTAATGGAAATTAATAGTTTTAAGCATATTGATAACCAGATATGTAACTTTGTTATCATTATAATTAAATTATTATAGAATAGAAGATAACCAGTTAAAGAGGATATGTTTTTTGTACACAGTAGTGATTTTAATGATTGACAAAACTTCAATTAATTTCGTCGTCACAGCATCATAACGCGTCATCTCTGCAGGAGTGAGATAGTACAAATCATTACTAATAGACTTGAGAAACGCGTTGCTCATCTAAGTGGACGATTTCCTGGGCTTTTAAGTTCAACGGCCAAAAGAAACAGTGAGGCTAAGTGGCTTACTAATAGCATTCAATACGGCTGTCTTTTATCATTAGAAATTGATTTTGATAGCGTTGACCAGGGTGGTAATTCTTCATCGTCATCTGGCCAAACTTTAACAACCAAATCTACTAAATATTTATTTATTTATTGAATGCTCGAAACCTTAACCCTCGGTGACTGTTCACTTTCCCCTTCCACCCTGTAAGCAGGAAAGGGAGTCCAATTCAGAATGTGAAAGGGATTGGTTTAAAAACTAAATAGCCAACACAGTAAAGTGCTTTAGACCCATATAACAGGGGGATGTAAAGAAAAATAATTTGTAGATATTCTATGTATTATATGTAGGTCTATATTTAAGTTACGTAATAATATCTAAGATAGCATCATATGATTTGTGATTTTAGAAGATGTTGAAGATGGTTACTAATTTTTTATTACAGTAGACTTTTTCATTTACAAACCTTGTATTTTACAAATGTTAATCAGCCAATGGTGTCATCAAAACAATGGGCTATGATTTAATCACCAGATAATTTATTATTGATAATCCTCTTTTTTTGTATTTTTCAATTTTTATTCATTTCAAAACAAAGAGTAAACGTAAATAGATCTATGTGTTTTACAGGGTTTTATCAGCTATCATGATCCTTCAACTTTCCATTTTTGGACGTTATCATTTACAATCTATATTAAATAAATGAACAAATGGATATTTAATAATAGTCAAATTACTTATAGCTGTCAGTCTTCGGTGATAAATGAGATCGACTGCCTACAACTTATTGTGTTCACGTGAACCAAAATTCGATGACCACTTTAAATTTATCTCCTTTTAATTATTTTTTATTTCTCTGATCGAAAAGACAAACCTTCGTCCATAACTTTACCTAAACACTATATTAAAAATCTGTCCAAACTATTTTGTTGCTGAAATAATTTTTATTGGTATGTGAATTTTATAAATCTTTGATATTCATTCGTTAATGAAAACTAAAATTTTCCTTTGGCTTAATAATAAACTTTGTGTTTCCCTTTTGGCTTAACTTTTATTATGTCGTTTCATCAAAACTCCAATCTGGTTTTGTTATTTGTGGTTTGCGTAATAAAAATCATTGAAGTTTCACACATAGATAATAAATAAAATCATGGTCTGCTGAAGAAGTAAATCCCCAATTATAAGATATAAAGAGATGTATCTAATTAATGAGTTCCTTAACCTTCATATTGGTGGTAGGGTGCAGAGTACTTTTTGGGCTCTCACAAAGCCAGGTGAACCAGATCATAAAATAAGAAGAGTAACAACATAACTACATGACGGGCATGGATGGTGACAAATGCCAAAATGGTGGAATCAAAGTAGCAAATACGTAAAAGATTCATGTACTAGTAGTTCGTTAACCTGTTTGATTGACTATCAATTAGGCTAATTTATGGCAGTAATTTTTGAACTTCGTTTTGTAATTAAATGAACAAATAAAAAAATATAGCTGTATGTTAAAAAGTTTTGGTTTTTGTATGCCTATAATAATCATCAAGTTGGGCCCGATCGTCCATACGATCATGGGTCCGATCGTCTGTCACCCCATTACCATTATCATTATTAAGTTCTCAACTTTCATGTTACTTTAGGCCTAGGCTATTTCAAAACTAATTTTGACTTCGTGGTCATCATGTACAAGTGACAATGCAACTTAATCATATTCGAATGCTTGTCTCATTTTTAGTTCTTCGGTTATACAATATTATGCTTTTAACAACCAGGAGGCTAAACTGGTACCTCGTTTGTGACTTATCCTTAATATAGTTTTTTAACATGAAAAGTTCATTGATAGAGTACTAGGAATGTTTAATTTGAACAAAGGTATCGCAATAGAAATGTTTATTCGAGAATCATTGATGTAGATTTTCTTAGCGTTCTAATATCCTGATCCATCAACAGGCCTAGGCTACCTCCAACATTTTCCAGTGATTGTATTATATTAAACAACGGCGCGTTGATGTTATCATTTCCTTTATTTTGATTTAGAATGACACGCCTCCTTGTGTGTTGTTCATACTAATTACTACTACGAGAAGCATCTTCCTTTGATCTACCGCCTTATTCCTCCTGTACTTTAATATTAGGTGAAGGTTATGTAGGAAACAGTGTCAATAAACGTTTACCTCCAACCGTTTCTATCCGTAAAACCATTTCGTAAATTTATTTGTGAAATTGGTCATTGGAATCAGGCGGTGTTAAGTTACCTTGATGGGGACGGTTCATGGGGAGAGGTTAAACGTATGGGTTACACTAAACTTGAAAACGTCTCAACGATCATTTCTACCATTAGTTGAAACATGCAATGTCTGATTCTAACAGTCCTCGATACTTATAATCAACGTCCACATTTTGATTTTTGCAACACCCGTAAATTCAAATTTCGGTTTCATTTTTAATTGAAACAGTCAGTAATATTTGTAGTTAATATGGCAGGTGGTGATAGAGTCAATTTATGACTAGAGCTTTTCATTAGATACATCTAGTTTTTGATTTACAAATGTCATACAACGAACGTAAAATCATTTCAACAAAAATGCCTATAGGTTCCTGTTGAGAACTCTTCGAATAGGCTATTTTAACTACTAGTAACTTTAAGTTGCAATGTTATGTTGAAAAATTGACGAAAGTCATATCTTCGGTATCTTTATTTCAAAACACATAAAATACTGTCTACAAAAATTATACCTATTGCAGTCAAAGATGCTGAATTGCAGATACAATTTTGAATATCAAAATACAACATAAAATAACAAATATCCAAAATATTAATAAAGTATCACACTAACAAGGACAAAGAATAATAATATAATAATAATAATAATATAATAAGTAATATAAAAACTACTCATAATATGGTAATTAATGCTGCAATGTTAATAATTAAAACCCCAAGCAATGGAATACACCATCATTTCAGATTTAAATATTTCGGCATTAATTTTTCTATCATCAGTAAATGAAAATTAACGTAAGGGTTTTATAACATTATAATTAATTTGTCAAGAGGCAAGCGTTCCAATTATATAGGCCTATATTTATAATAATTATCCACGTTTTTTAGCACCTTATAATAGTCTTATATATTTGACACTATTACCCCTTTTACACTGCCAACACAATTGCGGAATGGTCCCGCAATTGTGCGTTCCGGGACGAATAATTGCGGAATCGATTTGCAGTGTAAACAGCGTAAAAAGTCAATTGCGGGGTGAAGCGTCCCGGGA
>JAOTQE010069370.1:0-17216 GCA_025631205.1 Nesometra sesokonis
AGGTTTATGTTAACATTTTAAAATTTTAAATGGAGGCACCTCTGCCCATAATTTTAACCAGCAACTCTCAAGGCAACGTATATTTGTATAATATAGTTTAAATAAATTTATGTTATACTATATAATGTCAATGAACTCATTTATTCTCCAGTTGATAAATATTACATTACTGTACTTCAAAATTAGAAACGTAATTTTTAGATTTGTTTACATTTTTTCTTTGAGTACAATATATCTGTTTTCTGTGGTTAAAATTGAGTTGTGTACAGTAAACAGATTTCCGGGTCATTTTTTATGGTTCAGTCAATGCAGGGGTGTGGGCTAGTTGCAGCTTGATTTGCCTGTGTTACGGTGTGGTCACACCCTCAGCTTACACCCCTACATGAATATAGTGTACCAAGTAATGTTAGTATGCTTAATGTCTTAAATAGAATGTTTTTATATTACCTCTTTTGTCATTGTCAAATTATTTTTCTGTGAATAGTATTGTGCTAACATTCCTTGTCTGTCTGTACTATGTGTATGTCTGTCCATAACCCATATTTATTTAACATGTTTATTTTTCTATGAGTATATCATTGTACATTATTAGTTTTCCAAGGTAGAAAGAACTGTAATAAAGTAGTTTAAAGACAAATTAATTATAAAATAATTCTATCATTAATAATTAAGATAAAATCAGGGTCTATTCAATGTTCTTTTTTGTTTGTATTATATTAGCATATAACATTGCAAAATTAGGGTTGAATAGTTTTAATATACTCTAATTTTTGGTATCATTGTCATAACATATTACTTCAAAATACAGTAGGCAAGATGTTCTCATTTAAGTAAATCCATTGACCGAGCCTGAAGGCTCATAGGGCTGGAGCTTATTTCCAGTTTCTACCCATCTTACAGCTGGGTTGACTGATGCAATGTGAGTAAAGTACGTTGCTCAGGTGCACAAGCAAGCAACCGGCATGAGTGAGTCTCGAACCACCGACCTCTCGATTGGGATTCTGAACCGCAACCACTGCCAAGCCAACTGCTTTCACCAAATGCTCATTTATCACATGATAATACACCTTTAATATGCGCAGGTTAATTTCAAAATTAAATTTTAATTTTTGTTGGTACTTTTGAAGTGACAAATCATACAATCCCTTTAACTGTAACCGACCCATATCACCTTACATAAACTTTACAGTGGTTAAATGTGTTTGTATGCTTTTAGGAACTTCATAATATGGGTGTATAGCTCGAACAATCAATTTGCTTTCAACTAATTTTACGCCTGTAAGGAGTAACATTTTGGGGGTTTCAATAATGTTTCATGTACTCTAGTACATGGTTCTGATATAAACGTAGATAGATATATCAATTGGCGCTGTACACTGGTGGTTAGCATGATTGCCTTGTATTCCCAAGGGCCTGGGTTCAATCCTGACCACTACAGGGGTGGATTGCTATAAAGCAGTCTTAACTGACAGTCTTATCTTAAAGAATAAAGTCGGCTTTAACACACAGACGGTCTTAGCAAAGTCACCCCAGTTAGACCATTGCTATGAAACAGTCTTTCCTAAGACCACGTTGAGTATTGAATCTCAAACAAACACTCCATAATCACAGTAATTCAGGGCGCTACTTTAGATAATTTTTTGCCACATCACGTTTGACTTTTTTTTACGAAAGTGTAAAACGAGTTTTAATTTCATAATGGTGTATGTTTAAACAGTTTTAGTTGTAACAATTTATTAAAACAGACGATTTAAAGCCAATTAATGCTGGTGCCACATTGTAAGTGATTTAAGACCATTTATAGCCTCCTCTAAGCAGGCCTTAATATTTAAAACCGCGGTCTAGCAATGTTATATAATTAAAGACCATGCATGACTTCACAATTATAGACGGTCTTAGCATTAAGACTGTTTAAAGACCGCTTATAACAATCTTCTCCTGGTTCTTAGAACTTAAAAGCATGAACATAAGGTTTTTCTCATTTTCTAAGTGGCATTAAATAAAATTTTAAAGTCCTTTTGAGTATGATTCCTTGACATTTAATATACAAGCCTGCTAAACTATTCAAATTTAGTTACTATGGATTTAAAATTAATAATTGTAATTCCAAAATAAGGAGCATTACATTGCCTGAAGTAAATATTCATTTGGTAAAATTGGTATTGTTTACACCTTTCAGACAAACATGATGGCTTGACATTGAATGTACATACTGTATTTAAAGGCTTTGCCTGCTAAAGAATTCTAATTAAGATACCATGGAGTTAAAAGTAATATTGTAATTCCAGGTAAAAGTGAGTTTCATTGCCAGAAGTAACAATTATGTCAATGGTGAAACTTTAATTGTTCACTTTTTCGAAATGAGAATATGTTAACAATAATATTTTAGGCAAAGTCTGCTAACATTCTAACTTACTATAGAGTTAATATTAATGATTATGATTCCAGATATAAGCGAGTTTCATTGCCTGAAGAAAAATATAATTGGCAGAATTTTTATTGTTTCTTTTATCGAAATATGAATGCGATACATACATTATGAAGAAAATATATATTTAAGACTGTGTTAAAATGTTCTAATTTATGTATCACCAAGTTAAAATAAATAACTGGATGATTGAAGGGAGGTCCATTTCCTAAGGTGAAATTAATTCTTTTATGACATTTTTATTGTATGTATCTCAGTAGGTTGGTTAAGCTCCTGAAATACATACAAATAATTAATTTCTACACAATAAAATCTACAAAACAGATGGTGTTGCATAAGCATAAACCTTCGGACGGTCAGGATATTTTTTTTCAATAGGTCCCTCATTGAATTTTCTGCAATTTTTTTTTATTTCACAGTCTAATTTTGGGATAAATTTATGTATTACAATTTTCAAAATATTTTCTTTTTGTATTTAGCAAAAGAGTTGCAAGACAATGGAAGTTTTAAAAAAATGCATAACCTGATTTTCGAGATTTTGAGTCCGTCGAGGCTGGACAACACCATTATTTTTTGTAGGTCAGTCCAGACTATCAAATTTATTTGACAAAAAACTTTAATTGTACCCATGTATGGTAATAACATTTCTATTTATGGTAATGGTGTGACATCATTATGCCCATATGTAGGCAGAAAGTATCCGTCTAGACTCAAATTTATTTGACAAAAAACTATCACATGCCTATATATGGTCATGATGATGTCACACCATGTCCATACATAGAAATATCATTACCATATATGGATATAATCAAAGTTTTTGGTCAAATAAGTTTGATAATCTTAACTGAGCTTTATGTAGGAAATTAAATACCAATGCACTGTATTATACAATCAATTATTTATTTGAGGTTTTCATAACTTAATCTCAAATTGAATCTCAACATGAGATGTTTAGTATGATTTGTTGGTTTTTTTGGCTAAAAAAATTACACATTAAAAATTGTTTTTAAGAAGAATAGATTTTTAAGCCGCACTCATATTTGAGACAATGAAATCTGTTAAGTACCGTATGTCAAATTATTGCCAATAAAGTATGAAAGATTCAAACAAGTTGAAACATCGTTTTTTTAATACTAGTATTTAGGCCTTGTATTTAATGTACATCACAAATTTATTTCAGTTTTTTTCTGATGATGGTGGTGGTGATGATAATTTTTTTATTAGGCATGGAATGGTTCAATGACAATAGGTAATTTTCGCCGAAATATGTTAACTTTAACAGATGATGCCATAATTTATTCATAAGTGGGAGGAGTTGCGTTAACAACTACAGTAATTTCCAGATTTAAGGTACTCGGCAGAGTGTTAGTTAGATTTTTACATAAGTCCGGTGCATGCGCATTTCGATTTGTTTTCAAAATGGCTGGAGCTAACTCTATGTATGATGGGTACTAATGACTAATGATAACATTTACGTATTTCGGCGAAATCTACCTATAACCCAGGGATTCAATGCAATGTTTGTGATGGTGATGATGATGCTGGTATTCTCAAAAGTGATTTAGTCTATATGAATAAATTCAGATTTAATACAGGACTAACTATAAATCATGGTATTTTCAACGTTGGCTAACTTTAGTCCAGACCTAAACCCTGGACTAAAGCATTCTAAATTTTGTCTACTGAGGAGGCAGGTTTATGGGTAATCGATGAACAATGACGGCGGCGACGGGGAAACGGGGACGGTGGTGATGATGATGGTGATGATGATGATGAAGATTAATTGAAAATAAACTGATGAAAATGAAATCTTGATGAAGTTGATGATGAATTAATGACAATAATTCTGGTGATTGTTGGCTGGGAACATTTTCTCCAGTGTAGCGTAGCAAAACGCTACGTAAAAATGAACAGTTGCTACACAATTTTAAGCATGGATTGCATAAAATCATCATATTTAACCATATATTCATATAGCATCAAAATGTATTAGTAATTATTGCTAATCAATATTTTGAAATGAAAATTTTCCCTGGTTGTAATGATTATGATCCTGATTTTCTGTTACTTTTGTCTATGGATTTACATAAACTATATTTTTTTTCATTCATTTTCGCGTTTGGCAACACGTCAATTATAGAGGGCGATATTAATAAAAACCAGCAGGTCACCATGTGTCATCACAGATCGTTGGAAAAAATATAAATATGTCTTATGAGGTATGTAGCTGGTAAAATAACTATTATTGTCTTTTCTTACAGATATTTTTGTTAAACAGAATGTTTATTATATGTCAATAATAACTAACTAATATGACAACTTGTCCCCATAATTTCTATTATTGATAATGCAGTAATTATCTGTGCAGTTAGCTAGGCTAAACACATAATAACCAGCTTCATGTCAATCAGCAGGGTAAAGTAAGGGTTTCCGTGTGCCTGTCTGTAGGGCCTAGTGTGGTCGATTTGTCCTCTCAGCTAGCCCATGAATGAAAGCTATTCTAATCTAGTGCTTAAAAGCACTAGGCCTAGGCACTAGTTTTTAGTCAATAGTATTTTTATACAAATTAATTTAAGACGCTAATATTGTGCTTTCGTACGGCAACCTTAAAATAAGAGGTTAGGGTTAGGATTACTTATTTAAGGTTGGCGTACGAAAGCACATTAGTGCCTAAATTAAAATACAATCGTACGTTGGGAAAAACCTCAGCCAATCGCACACAAGCCAATGACAAAATGTAATGCACTGATTGAGTGCTGCCATCTTTTAAAATTTGGTTCCATTAAAAAAATTTTAGTTTACCACCCGTGTACATCACTTTTGGGAAATCCCAAATTTTTTTTCAATCATTTTAATATTTGCAAACGATTGTTTTTTTCTATCATATTCACTCAAAATGCCTAGAATAACATAAAATAATGAATGATTCTCGAGCTCACAACGATGTACACAAAAACTAGGCATGGGCCTACGAATGATCAGTACTCACTGTAATCTGGTGCGTTGGTATGGGCGTCATATTTGTGCAAGTCTTGATTAATGATCTGGCCCAACATGATATCACTACAATTTTATCAATTAAATTTCTTTGTTTTGCATATTTTTCTCCTATATTATATCAACAGCATGTTTTCACAACCAAGAGATCAAATTAAACAAGTGTTTTGGAAGCACTTGTTGACCAGTTTTCATGAACCTTCTCATTTACAAACTTTTTCATTTACAAACACTTCCAGCCTGAAGGTGTGTAAATGAGAAGGTTAACTGTATATTGAATTTTCACCAACGAACATAATTTTTACTGCTGGTCTTTTTTTTACTTCTACTGATAGAATTAACAGTTACACTAGATTAACACTGCTTCAGATCCTCTTATTTGTTTCGGTTCTTCATACAGAAAGCATCAAGTACCTTGCTTATTGTATTGTTTTTTAAAAATCATTTTAGGACTGACTGTATAGTAAATCTCGGTTATTCAAAACTTGCAAAGTTTATATAATTATAATTATAGACAGAGAAATGCATTGAATAATAATGATACATCAAACAAAATAATAATGATACATCAAACAAAATTATTGAAAATCAGGGTATTTTGCAGGGAACTTGTAATATTAGGGAACTTGGGTGAAAATTACATTAATTCGGGAGAATTGGAGATTAATTTGAATATCTGGTGACACCCGATGAAATTGGGTGAGTTGGCAGGTCTGATGTCATCAGTAATCAATTTACTTATTTTCAATTACACCTACATCCAAGAATGTGAATCCCGACACATACAAAATGAATAAAATGATTAGTACAATAAAATTGTTTTTCTTTCAATGAACTCACGGATGTTATTATGCAGGGCGGAGGTGGGCGGGGCCGTCCACCCTAAAGATGTTCCACCCACCCTAAAGCTTATTTTAAGGCCTTCCACCCAGCCTAATTTTAACCTGCCGCCCACCCTAAGCCTCTGAAAAAGGTAAAAATACTGATTTTAGTCATCATGCCACCCACCCTTACATTGTTGGTGGTCCTTTGGATTTCTCTAGCTACATCCCTGTGAACTCATACATGAAATACAATTTTGCATTGTAACTTTTTAAATATTGTTGTAACTTTGGTTCACTGATTTTAATTTTATAGTCTCAATAAGTGTAGATTAAAATAGCTTGCATTCTACAAGACAAATAAAATAGTATCCACCGAAGCATGACGATCTTAAATTTGTTCACATTAAACAATTTCCAGATCAGACATTGGATCGATAGTCTAATCTAATCCAGCCATGGTACAATCTAAACACATTTAATGATTTATTTATTTTTAAAGGCCCATTCCTTCCAAAGTAAAAAAAAAATAAAGCATTCTAAATTTTACTATATTGCATTCAAAATATAGTGATCCACAATATTTATATCATTTTATTACTCCAAACAATAAAAATGTAAAATAATAACAGAATTTTACAAAAATAAGCGGATGGATTTGTATAAATTGCTTTGAATTTGTGAAATATTTTAGAAATAATAAACGGGTAAATTTCCAAAGAAATATTAATTTTGGTGAATGCCCCTTTAAGTAATTATTGGATCTTTTTTTGTGTTAGTCATGAAAGTTAGAGGGTGCTTGGCCATTTCATCACAGCACTCCATTTTGTACAGTTTTGAAGAGGAATTGAACCCCAATAAAATTTTATCAACAACTGAGTTTTAGAATAAAATAAGAAATTCAAAAAATATTACAAGGCTCAAATAAATTTACACATCAACTCTACATAGCTTGTTTGGTTAATAAAATAATTTTTAATACAGTTGAATCTCCTTGTGCAGACACCTCTCATAAGGGGACACCTTATAACCGATACTAATCAAAAGCCTTCATTTGGTACCTCCCATAAGTAGCCACTCAAAATTTAATAGCAGGTTACAAGTCATACTTTCTATCAATTTGGCTAACTGTAGATTGACAACATAACAGAGTTTTAGGATAAACTAAGGAATTATTTTACCTGACACTAATCAAAAGCCTGCATTTGGTACCTCTTGTAAACAGCCACCTCCCATAAGGGGCCATTGACACTTTTTTACTTATATTTAGATATATTGTATAATAATTTGCCTCCCATCAGCAACTACTCAAAAATTGTGTGGTTTTATTTTTGGGCAAAAATTACAAATTTATACACAGAATCCTTTGTTATTAAAAAAAATTAATTAACTGTAGGGTCTAGAAAATTGCAAGACACACGCCCTTATGAAGACCCTGTATTGTCAGTTTTAAGTTTGTGATTTTAACAAGTTTGACCCGATATCTGTCAAACTCCTCGTAAGCAGCCACCTTCATATGTGGGTATTTCTGTACTTAGAAGGATGGAGAGCCAAGTCTTATCGGGATATGAGAACTTGTTTGATTAACTACACAGCCAAATTCTAATAAGTTTTTATCAATCAAGTACTTTTCAATCAAAATTAATCAATGAATATCATCAAGAATATTTTCAAAACAATATAATACATTACAGGGGTCCAACATAACACCATCTGCTATCACTCACAACCACTTGCTATGTTCACTATGCCAAGTTGCCAATGGTTATTGAAATTCTCATTTGGCTGAAATAAAAATGACCTCTTTTGTCAAATTGGCTAAATCTTTTGTCAAATTTTGCAGCAATTTTTACTGGTTTTTATCATCTTTAAAAATTTGGCTAAAAAAAGTCAACCTTAGTGTGAGCATTGATTTGCTACCACTCGTAATAATTACTAGCATCTCCAAGCAAATTTTAATAAAAGTAATTTATTCTTAATTATATTTATATATAATTTGAAATATAGTACTTAATTATTTGTCAATAAAAACCTACCTTTATTTTTAAAAATTGCACAAAAAATGATGAAAATATAACGAGTGATCAATTATCTCAGCCAATTTCTCATCCCTAGTTGGTATCGACATCAGTAGTGTTGTTGTATGTGGTGGTTAGCAAAAAACCACAGCCGAAAAACCCAGTGGCGAATCTAGTATCCAGCTAAAGGTGTAGGCACACTTTTCCAGATCTATGTGGGCATGGTTCTCGGTTTTGATTTTGACAAGAAAAAAAAAGTTGATTTTCCGCATTTGTTTTGGTGCACTTTTAATGTTACGTCTGGCACATATGTATATCTATAACTTAATGTTGTGGTCAAATTTAGGGCCAGTGCACCTAATGTAAAGGGGGAAAAACTACTAATACGGGCTGTGTGCGCCGGGCACGCTCGATTTCCTAACCAAATATGATATTAACAATTTAGTTGTTATCATGATCAAATAATTTATTTGGCTTATAAAATAGTTGTAACCTAGTGTTAATTGTAGGTAAGCCAAAAAATTTACATGCTTGTTATGTTTCATGTAGATTCCTTCCCCGCTTCCTCCAACAATAACTGATTAGTTGTTATTGTGAGGCACCGTACTGCCGATGTTATGGTGCCCTCTAACAGATTTTGGATCTTCCACAGTATTTTCACTCAACTCCACATTAAGCATTTCTATTAGTACTCCCTCAACTTTTATAATTTCCAAGGTTTCCACAGCCACCCTTCAAATCATTGAAAGTTGTTGAATTAACAATGTGAAAGATACTGTATTATACCCCAAAATGGGTAAAAAATTGTTTTAATGAAATTTAAAAATTTATTTTGAGATTTCGAAATACAGTACTAGTGTGACATTATAAACTTGATTGAACATAAATTATTGTTTACAGATATTTTTTCTTTGAATATTTTTAGTGAGTTTATTTCAAAACCATTGACAGTTATAAATATACATGACAATAAATAATGTTTTATCATAACGTATTGACACTACTTAAAAAAAAAGAAATATATTTGCCAGCACCCAATCTAATTTTTTGCTTTAATCAGTGTCACCCAAAATGACCAAAAAATCTAATGATATTAGTTTTGAAATTAACTTGCTTATATCAAAGTAACATCAAATTTAAAACTTGAGAATAAAAATTAGTGTATTTAAAAATTGTTTAATAACATTTTACACTGAAAAATGATAAAAATTTAAGAGGCTTCCAGCCTTTTTGAGGTTTTTGGCTGATTTTTAGCATATAACATGGCAATATTGGGGTAAATAATTTTAAAAAACCCTAATTTCTAGTTTCATGGTCATAACTTACATATTTCTTCAAAACTAGCAAGTTACTTTCAAAATCCATTTTTTGTGTTTTCAAGTGACAATACATCTTTAAATTAAAAATAAATCTTATGGCCAAGCTAAGTTAACAACTTCAAAATGAGGAACTTAATTTTAAGATTTAACAGAAAAAAATTACTGAAAAGTTAGATATAATAAGTGCACATTGCTTTGATATTGCATTTAAATATTTATAATTTATAATCCCCTGTAATAAAAAAAAATATATTTGGAACAGGATCTCCTACAATTTATCTGATATAATCAGGAAACTGATCATTCCACTCCTTATTTTTAGGATCCTTGCTGTTAATAACATGATTGATAAAAACCCTGGATACTTACCATGCATGTGTTGTTGAGACCACCTTATTTGAAATCACTCATGTACATGATACTTATATAATACTTATACTTATGTGAAAATACTACAGCACAAAATAAGGTGCTATATATTATGAACTAATCAAATGAATATATTTCTCTCATCTGTCAGTTTATTTGCTTTGAAATTTTTTAGAATTCAGGGCTCGATTTTTTACTAGCCCAGCATACAATGGCTAGTGAAAACTGCACCGGGCTAGTGAATTTTCGTTTTACTAGCCCAGTTGGCTAGTGAATACAATTTTCAAGCAGTCACTTTTACACATTGCAGATAAAGTTCCCACAGGCATGGGCTATTTGAAATGCCTGTGGGCTAGTGAAATGTAAAGTCAACTTGCCCAGTGGACTAGTCAAAACAAAAACAAAAATCGAGGCCTGGAATTCATTGTTTTTTTTTTCTAAAACCTACTACTACTTTCAAGAAAAAAGTTTGACTTGTAGAAGTCTGCAATGAAATTCATGGGTAAGTTTAATTCTCATTCGGGACAATACAAAAAAACTCAATACTGTTGTCGAGCTATAGCTGGCAGATTGGATAAAATGGTTGAATTGTCGCTTGAAATGAAGGTAATGAAGCTGATAAAAAAATTATATAATAACAATAACAATAACAAAAAACATTTAAAAAATGCTAATGCCAGATAAAAATAAATGATCAAAAGCGCATTTGTACATTCAAGAGATTGATTTAAAAATTAAATAAATGCGTTTTTAGATTAGACTTAAATATTTCAATGTTTGCAGACTGCTTTAAGGATAAAGGTAGTTTATTCCACATGGACGATGCAGCAAAGGAGAAAGTTCTATTACCATAGGTTTTTGTCTTGTAATTAGGAACAGAAAATAGAAATTGATTTTCAGAACGAAGGCATCGGGTGGGTATGTATAAACTTAAAAGATTGTAAAGATGTATGAAGGGCATAATCAACATTTTCTTGTTATTTGGCCTTATTAACAATATTTAAGTGCTACTGAATACACATTATTTTATGAAAAAACATACTTTATAAGAACAATGAAGTTTAAATTGCTCAAAAATTAAGAAAAAAAAATGAGAGAAGAAGAAACTGAGGCTTAGAAAAAATTCAAATGAGTTTTTTTTATTAAAGGGAACTTAAAGAACAAAAAAAGTCAAGCTCATCACATACTGTTTTAAAAAATTTCAATTGAATATCTATTCATTAATGTCGTCTGATGTAACCGTCAAGGAATGTCAAAATAGTCATGATTTCCCCCTCGAATCTGTTGTTCACATAGGCTCCTTATACAGCCCATAGTGTAGGCCTATCCGTACATTAGTAGTAATTGTTTATTTTTGAAAGTATGTACAATAAGCACATAATTATTAAGAACATTTTGAGCCTGAAATTTGGCATAAAAATAAAAACACAGTCTGAGAAAAATGTTGGTGGTTCATGTAAAAAAACGTGTACATGTATTATTAATTATGCATAATTTTTAAAGAGTACCACAATTAGTGGTGTAGGTGGACTTTGCCCTTGATGATACAATAGTTTGTTAACAGTCATCTAATACCCTGCAGAACTATAATTTTAATGATACTCTGTCTACAAAATTCAATAATAGTTAATACTCTGGTATACTTTACTTCAAAACAGAGCTCTAAGAATCACAACCCTGGGACAATCAATGCCTTGGGCAACTACATTTTTTTTTTGAAGGATTAACCTAACCTAAAATGAATCCTCTAAGGCCTTCTGACAAATAAATTCTTCAGGAATATAATACATTTACCATTTATACTTGTTTTTCCTGACACTTTTTTGAACATAAGGTAGGCTACACCATAACACATCATACACGCATCATGTGGTTGGACCTGTTGGCTATTAAGTGGCCTGAACCAATATCTTCACACGTGGTAACAAATAAAACACTGCCTCACCTCATTTGCATATCAGCACTGGGTCAGGGTTTTGTAAACACAGTAAGTAGCCCTATCCATATTGTAACAGTACTAGTATCAACAAATATGTGGCACCATTGGTAGCCTGCTTAGGTCAGCATAACGAAACCATGTCTATTGGACATAGCAATGGGGATTTGAGTGTATTATTGGTAAGATTTCTAGAATTTTCCATAAAAAGAAATGCTTTTTTTAACTAGTGCTCTCTTACAGTATCCTCAAGTACTCATTTAATCCAGAGCTTAACTGCTAATTTAACATTAATCAGAAGCGGGTCCAGAATCCAGCTAAAGAGGATGGTGGGGGGGGGGGTGGTAGGGGAGACTATTTGTGATCAGGGTGGCCGTGTTCATTTTAAATTTGACAAAAAAAGTTATGTGTCCTGTTTTACATGTTATTGGCCGTTGTTTTAACCTTTTGTTGTTAATTTAAGGGGAGCACAGAATATAGGGGGAGGGTGCAAATTTACTTTGGCGATAGTAAAGGGACACCAGACTCTCCCTCCTCTAAATCGTCTCTTAATTGTTAATTGGTACTTGTTAAATCATAATGCACACCAATGACCAAGTATCAGGTTTTGCTTACAGTCTGCCGGCCAGTGACCAGTGAAATTCACATCAAATCAAACAAATCCTAGTAAAGTTTCTTAATACATGCTGTAAAATCCTAAATGCAATAGTAATTAAACCCAAGGTAATTAATTGAAGTTTAACAATATTTGTATGTTTAATTAACCATGTACATTTGTTTTATTGAAATGAAATGAAATCTAATGTATGAATTAGTCCAAACTTTCTTTTGTATTAAGATATTTAAACTCCATATCATTTTAAGTTATAATAAATAATAATAATAATAATAAGTTAAATTGCTGAAACCATGTGGTGATTTCTTGATGGATACATTCAACTTTCAACCCTTTTAACCATCTATTTTGCTCAGTTTTCCAGACATTTTGGTTTAAAGGGAGGAAAGAGCCAAGTTTACATTAGCATAGGTTTCCTGGTTTTGAATGAGGTCTTATTTAGCATAAAATTGGGTTTTTGAGTGCTTCTTTTTGGGAGAATTGATTATACAGTCAACCTTCTCATTTATGAAATTTTTGTTTAAAAACTCTCTGTTTTTACAAACACTATTCAGTCAGTGACATCATTAAAATAATATGCAATGATGTAATTATCAAATTATTTATCATTGATAATTCCCCTTAGTTTATTTTAAATAGCTTGTTTTAAAAACTTTGAGAACTAAATAAATAAGTGTTTTACAGGCCTTAATTTACCGCTTTTTATGAACCTTCTTATTTACAAACTTTGTCATTTACAAACACTTTCCATCCCAAGGGCTGTGTAAATGAGAAGGTTGATTTTAATTGTGTTATTTAATGATTGGGGATAAGCTAGCCACAGTTATGATATGTAGTTGGTACTCTCCTATAATGTGCTATAATGAGCACTTGTTACGTATTTCAGATGACTTCCTATACCAACAGAGGACTCCCAATGGCCACATGAAAAGACCTCTTAACATTTGGATGTCTGACTGACTGATAAAATTTAATTGTTCATAAAATCAATAGAAATACATTTTAATCTGACATTAAAAAATAAACATGAAGTGAACATGACAGTAAAACAAATAACTATAGAAAAGGATAAAGCAATATAAAATATAACACTAATTTAAATTAAATGCTATTATTTTAAATAAAAAGTTACAGAAATAGCATAAAACATTTTTTTAATTATTGCATGCGAATTAACAATATGAGTTGAGTTTGCTTATTGCTTGTTTAAAAGCATATCATGAATAGTTAGTTTTTGTCTTTGTATACCACTTCTTAAATTTATACTTTGTTATACATTTTATTGAGGAGATGACTAACATTACCAATGATATGCGTTACTGTGTAAACAACTCTGTCCTCGTATAGTTCAGCTAAATAAGGCATTTTAGCAAATAGTTTACCAGCTCTTTTTTGTAATGCTATTTAACCTGTTTTATGTTTTTTAAATTACAAATTAGACAATACTGTATGTAAGCAGGGGACGGGCCAGCTCCGGCCTCCCTTCTCCTCTCCCCCCCACCCCACCCCATGCTCACTCTAACCATTCGCCATGGCTACTGGAAGTCTCATTTGGCTAAAATATAAATGACATCTTTAGTCAAATTGGCTAAATGAAAATCTCCAAAAAACTGTCCATTTTGCAGCCATTTATATCAGGTTTTAAAAATTTATAATTTGGCTAAAATAAATTGGCAACCTTTAGCCATTTTGGCTACGACCATAGCCCCCTTTCGGGAATTAAAATATATCAATATTAAACATTTTCTATGAAACAAAAATATTCAGCAAAAGACAAGAATTGATCGATTAACATGCCTCTGAGGCCATTTCTAGACATCTGAAGACCAACATTTCCCGGGGGAGCATACCTCCGGACACCCCTAAAACTTTGACTCTCTACCGGCCTCTCTATCCCTCCCCCTTTAACAAAATCTTGCATATGCCCCTGACTGTACACAGTGTATCATTGTAGTATAAAATAATTTCATACAGGGTAATGGTCATATCAATTAAGAGATTGAATTTTTCGTAAAATATATATTTCCTGACTACCTTAAAGTGAACCAGTGTTAAATTTTTTGTCGAGCTTGTGTTCTATTATATATCCAACATATTTATATATTTTTCCACCATCCACCAATTTTGTTTACCATTATTAATAATTAAAATGACTAGATTATGTTCCTTTCTGTAGTCATTTTTTTTTTTCAATTTTCATCACTCTAGTTTACCAAATCATCTTCACTACTTTGCAGAACACTTAAATAAAATATAACACAATAACTATAAAAATTGATATGTGATATTAATTTTTTTTAATCCTAATGTCACTAGACATTGCAAAAGTTTCCATTAAGAATATCCTAGGATGACACAAATCTTTGCTATAATATACTGGTACAGTATTTTTAATCCTAAACATATTGAACCTAATGTCAACCACATGAATTTTATTAAAATCTTAACATCCATTTCCCACTCAAGCCATCAGCTGATCAAAATGGAATATTCCGATTTAATAAAAGTAATACTTTACCATGGAGGTATAAAAATACCTTTGTCTGGAAAACTGCTAACTTTATTTAATTAGATTATTTAATTTGTTTACTATATAATCATAAAAAGATTTAAAATACTACTAAAAGAACAACAAAAATTAGTAATTATTAATGCAGTATCAAAGTCCATTTTCACTAGTTTTTGAATAAAATAATAGAACATTCTATAGTAGGATTGACACTATCAAATAGCCATATTATTATTACAACTATCAGGCATACAGTAGTCCCGTAGAATAACAAATCCTATCTTGCATGATTTACGCTTGATGTGCTTAAGAAGACTTTACCATGCCGTTACATAGTTGTTCACCTATTTGTAATGGTCAGGCCATATTTAAAGTATGTATTATTATTAAAGATATTTTTGCCTAGAATTTTTAATTTTAATATTTAATTATTAGTGCAGGGATGCAGTCTTGGTGGTTACAGTAGGATAATTGCCGTTTTGACGACTTGGGTTCAATGCCTAGTGCGAGGATTATTTTTTCATGCTTGATGCATTTTAGAAGACTTTACCATGCCATTACATAGTTGCTTACCTATTTGCAATGGTCAGGCCATATTTAAAGTAGGTATTAAAGGTACGAGTTGTATGGCGGAGCAGTCAAGGCAGGGGAACCTTAAACCATAGCAATAACAACAGCATGGGTTCGAGGCCCGCTCACACCATGGTTCCGGTGGTGGAAAAAATCTTCTTGGATAAGGGCTATAAACCGTAGGCCCAGTGTACACATACGGCCTGTGTGTACTATGAAGAACCCAGTACACCTTTCGAGACGAGTAGGTGTTACCCTGATGTACTGGTTCAGACAGACAAAAGGGCACAAGTGCAAGCCAGTACTTGCTGCATGACATGACGCGACCCTTCTGGAAGTAGAAAGGGATAGGAATGTGTAACACCTCGTCCACAGCTCCTTGATACTATAAAGTACTGTATAAGGCGCTATTAAATCAAAAACTACTGATCATCTAGAAATTTATATTAGTATAGTGGCGTGGTAGCTTGGTGGCTTACCTACCAATCTCAGGGTCCTAGGTTTAATCCTTAATGAATACAAGAATTGTTTTCAAACTTAATCTGTTAAAGACGAGTTCAACATGCCACTGAATAAGTTTACCTCTTCAAAATGACCAGACAATATTTAGTAGCTTCCCCATGGGCAAACCGCCGGGGATGCTGTTGGTTTTACCATATATTTCGGGCGATGGCGGCGGTTATGGTAGACTTGTTGGACAAAAATTTGTTACGAAGAACTGTAATTCTATAATCCAGTTTCAAACTTTGCAGACTGCAAGATTAATACAAGAAAACAGGCCTACTGATGTTGGTCCTTTCTGATTTTTTTTTTGTACATTCTACCATGGCAAAATGTCGTAGTACCGTGTAGCCTTGGCTAATATTTTTGTCACTTAGGTTTACGTCGAAGTATTGAATCTTGTCACGATGGCGTGTATCTCATTGCTTTGAGTATGCATTATACTTTCTTACTTGAAATTGATTAGTGGACCTTTCGGATTATGGCATATCTCGGTACTACATAGTATGCATTATTGTTGCTTAAATCAGAGATCAATTAGTAGACAGACCTTATGGTATTTAGATTTTGTGATATTTTTACTTTTACTGTGATGCATTCTCACCCTTTCAGCCTCGCCAAACAATTTTCTCAAGCCCTTTAAGAACTTGGCATACTGCTTTAAGATCTCTATATGTTACATCAAGTGTCACCTGTGGATCATACATTGATCTATGACACATTGTTGCTAAAGTTTAAATTACTGATAAATGTGAAAGATCCTAGGGCACATACAGAAAGCTTGCTGACAATACATAAGCATAATGTCATGTAATATTGAGTTAAAAAAAGAACAGTTTACTGATTGACAATTTACAAAGAAAGGAAATAAGATGACTGTAAGCTTCAATCGCACTGGACTTATTTCAGTAAAACTAGAAAAAAACTATAAAAAAAAAAAAACTTGGCAGCTGCTTTGGCTGGAAAAAGTCAGATAGTAAAGGAAATCTCACTCACTCAGTAAAACTCACCCCATCTGCCAGTTATTTTTCCATAGTGAAATATACTTAAGTCACAATCGCACTGGACTTTTTTTGGTAAAACTAACCAACACGTTGGCTAGTTTAACCATAATTAGTCCAGTGCGAAC
>JAOTQE010069381.1:0-17214 GCA_025631205.1 Nesometra sesokonis
TTAAATAAGATCTAGATGATCTTTTGAAAAATAAAATGTATGGCTCAATTTTGTATTCATTTTTGAATTTACAGTACTACAACCATATTAGGTAGTCTCTCTTCATATAAGATTCTATGAATAGTCTCTTGTTCGAGCCAAATCCTATTTTCTACTTTCTGTACCTTTTGGTTTTCACAATTAGGAAGCAAATATGAGCAATTAGTATAAAGAATTATAAACTGTGAGCTTTAATGGGCACATGAGCCATGTTACTCAGAAGACTAGTAGCTTAACATTTCATTTGAAAGAAATGTGCTGTTAATTGTATTTTAACCCTTCAGTAAATACAAATAAGGGGCAATGGATGCAAAAATTATGCACTGTTCAGTACATAGTGTACTAACTACTGCCATCTCTTGTTGCTGTTTGTTTCTCAGCTAAGTTCCCATCTTGTCTTATTCTTTTAATGTTTTTACATCATTTTTTTTTTTATAGTGGAACTGGTGATGGTTTCTTTAGTTCTTCCTTTCAGTCTCGTCTCATTGGAAATAACTTATATGATGCTCATATGCCAGAGGGTAAGTCTACAAAAGTATAGTTTATATTATATGTTGTTAAAGCAACCTCATGTAACCTAAAAGCATATTATTCCGCAAAGTATTTTAAGAAAGGTAAGCACTAGGCTAATCTCTAGACTCAACAAAGCTATTAAATATGCACATGCACTTACCCATCGCAACTATGATTCCAAAACTTGTATTATCCAATATTTCATGTAAAATAATAAAAATTATAAATTATTTTATACACTATGAAAAATATTTCCCATGATTATTACAGGTAACAATTTAGCTATCAGGGGCGGATTTGGGGGGAGGGGGGAGGGTCCAACTGCCGCTCCCCCCATTATCGTCAAAACGTAGTTGCGCCCCCCACTTATATTAGGTGTGCCGGGTCAAAAATCCACTATAAAAACCCATTGTACTGTTGATTAATGTTATTAAAACTATCAGTAGATTTGAAGCATTGATGTGAATGACGATGATTACCTCTGCATTTATCTAGATCTTGCATATGGTTCTGTTATCACCTTGAAAAACCAGCGGGCTGCTGGAGGATTGCTGCATTCTCACTGGCATCTGTATCCTGAAGGTGTCGGAGCTAGGCAACAACAGGTATGCAAGCAGCTATGTATGCCTTGAAGCCCTTGAGACTTGGGAATTATACAACTATGACCTGGGCATTATGTAACCAAGACCTGGGATGTATGCAACCATTAGTTGGGAATTATGCAGCCAAAACCCGGTAATCACCAAAACAACCTTGGATTTTTTTAACCAAGACCATGGAAATTATGCAACATAAGCATTAACCAAACAGCCAAGTATGCTAATTTTATTAAAACTAGAATTATGTAACCTGGGAATTATACAACCAAGACCTTGGAATTATGTATCCAAACCCTAGAAATTATTGAGAATTATGCAACCAGTGCCTGATAATTATGCAACCATAACCTGGGAATTATGCAACAAGAACCTGGGAATTAAGCATCCAGGACCGAGGAATTATTGCTACCAGGTCGTGGGAGTTATGAAACCAGGACCTGGGAATTATAAAGCAGGACCTGGGAATTATGAAACCAAGACCAGGAAATTGTGCAACTAGACATAGAACTTATGAGAAAAAAAAATTGAATGATGTGCAGTGTGCATGTTGCTTCTTGCAATCTTTGATTCAAACTTGTCATGTCCTAATGTGGTTCACCATTTAGGACCTTGAGTGTATTATGATCTAATTAGCAACATTTTTCAGGTATTTTTTCTTGCTAAAATTAACCAACCCATTGGTTTACTTACGGATCTTAGCATCGGTGGTTTACCTATTGTAAATCCAGTACAAACTGCACAGAAAATTGCACTTACACATAGAAAAAAATGAAGCTGAACTATCCTGTGAAATTCTGACAAATTTTGTAGAAAAACATATTTTAACACTCCAAGGAACAATGCCCCATGCAATTAATGAGCGATTGTTATGACCGTGTAAGATTTGCTAAAACTTAAGAAAATAAATTGTTAACAACAACTGCCCCATTTTAAGTCACAATTTCTGAATTTTTTCTAAATAGGTTACTGCCTACACCCATAAGGATAACAACAACAAGTGGTTGGTGAAACATTTTGATAAAAATCCAACTAAAGATGATGAAGTGATTTATGTTCACCATGGTGATGTGGTTCGACTGGAACATATTCCGTAAGTTATATCTGAAGCATTTTTCTTGTTGATCGTTATTCCAAAATGGCGATTTGAAACAGTGTTTTGAATCATTATGAAAAGTACAACTGAGAGAAACTGAGTACAACTGTTAGGAACTGAGTACAACTGAGAAGAATTTAGTACAACTGAGAACAGAGTACAACTGAGAAGAACTGTGTACAACTGAGAATATCTGAGTACAACTGAGAAAAACTGAGTACAACTGAGAAGAACTGAGTACAACTGAGAAGAACTGAGTGAAACTGAGAAGAACTGAATGCAACTGAGAAGAACTGATTACGACTGAGAAAAACTGAGTACAACTGAGAAGAACTGAGTGCATCTAAGAAGAACTGAGTACAACTGATAGTGAAATGAGTATAGCTGAGAAGCAATGAATACATCTGAGAAGAACTGAGTACAACTGAAAAGAACTGAGTACAACTGCTAGGAACTGAGTATAACTGAGAGGAACTGAGTACAACTGAGAAAAACTTAGTACAACTCAGAATAATTGAGTGTAACTGAGAATAACTGAGTACAATTGCTAGGAACTTAGTATAACTGAGAAGAACTCAGTACAACTGAGAAGAACTGAGAAGAACTGAGTACAACTGCTAGGAACCGAGTACAACTGAGAAGAACTGAGTACAACTGAAAAGAACTGTACAACTGAGAATATATGAGTACAACTGAGAAAAACTGAGTACAACTGAGAG
The DNA here is from genome assembly GCA_025631205.1 of Nesometra sesokonis. Taxonomy (NCBI): domain Eukaryota; kingdom Metazoa; phylum Echinodermata; class Crinoidea; order Comatulida; family Antedonidae; genus Nesometra; species Nesometra sesokonis. Next base: position 2,964 of record JAOTQE010069381.1, read on the forward strand.
GAACTGAGTACAACTGAGAAGAACTGAGTACAACATAGAAGAGGTGAGCACAACTGAGAAGAACTGAGTACAACTGAGAAGAACTGAGTGCAACTGAGAAGAACTGAGTACAACTGAGAAAAATTGAGTACAACTGAGAAGAACTGAGTGCACCTAAGAAGAACTGAGTACAACTGATAATGAAATGAGTATAGCTGAGAAGCACTGAATACAACTGAGAAGAACTGAGTACAACTATAAAGAACTGAGTACAGCTGAGAAGAACCGAGTACAACTGGGAAGAACTGAGTGAAACAGAAGAACTGAATGCAACTGAGAGGAACTGAATACAACTGAGAAAAACTGAGTACAACTGAGAAGAACTGAGTGGATCTAAGAAGAACTGAGTACAACTGAGAAGAACTGAGTGAAACTGAGAAGAACTGAATGCAACTGAGAGGAACTGAGTACAACTGAGAAAAACTGAGTACAACTGAGAAGAACTGAGTGCATCTAAGAAGAACTGAGTACAACTGATAGTGAAATGAGTATAGCTGAGAAGCACTGAATACAACTGAGAAGAACTGAGTACAACTATAAAGAACTGAGTACAACTGAGAAGAACTGAGTAAACTAAGAACTGAGTGAAACAGAAGAACTGAATGCAACTGAGAGGAACTGAGTACAACTGAGAAAAACTGAGTACAACTGAGAAGAACTGAGTGCATCTAAGAAGAACTGAGTACAACTGATAGTGAAATGAGTATAGCTGGGAAGCACTGAATACAACTGAGAAGAACTGAGTACAACTGAAAAGAACTGAGTACAACTGCTAGGAACTGAGTATAACTGAGAGTAACTGAGTACAACTGAGAAAAACTTAGTACAACTGAGAATAAATAGTAATTAAATATTAAATAAAGTGGCATTGTAAAATTGGTGTTTAACATTCATGCCTTGCAATTCTGATGTCCTGGGTTTAAACCTAGCTGCAATTTGGATTCTTCCCTGATCTACAGTACCAGCCCTAAGCCTTATAATGAGACATTATTTAGAAAGTGTGATATAGTTCTCATCCTGCAATTGTTGAGAAAACTCGCTGTTGGATGTAACACAAACTAAAAATATAATACAAAAGGAAATGATATTTTTGACAATTTCATTAGCAGAAGTCCTGAAACTATTGTTATATTGGCCTCTCATATTAATAATTTTTTTTACAATGTCATTAGTAGGGTTCACCAAACTATCGTTACATTGGCTTCACATTAATATTTGTTTTTAAAATGTCATAGATAGATAGGTAGATTTTATCAAACTATCATTACAGTGGCTTCATAAATATAAATAAGTTTTTGGTTTCAGTAACCAAAGTTTTTATTTCCAAAAATCTAACCCTGGGTTTCAGAAACCAAATTTAAATATGAAGGCATTGTACTGATAGTTTAATGAACCATTCTAATGAAGTTTTAAAATAAATAATGATTACATTCTGCATTTATTAACATTTATTTGTTAATTGCTTAATATTCATTCATCCTTGTGTACGATTTTCCATAATGTAAGTGTTCCTATGTGTGACCAAAAATATATATCTGGTAAATTTTATAATCACCCACACATTATTTTTTTCTCAATTCAATCTAATTTTTCAGTGTAATTTAAAATTTATTTTATCATCAAATTGAAGTAGCGCTGTAGCTTGGTGGTTAGCATGCTTGCCTTCCAATCCCGAGGTCCTGGGTTCAAACCTGGCTGAACGCTAGGTTGGTTCCCATGACATAACAAGGCCACTCCCTAAGCCTCATAATGAGACTTGGTTTAGAAAGCATGGCATAGTTCTCATCCTGTAAGTGGCGAGTTACCTTGCTGTTGGATGTGACACTTAATAAAATTCAACAGTAAGTTTACTTGCCTTTTATCGAGGCTTATAGACTTGCTTCAAGTGTGTATATTATATTTTAAATTTTTGAAATGTGGATGATGAAGTTTTAGTGGTGTGAGGTTTGTCGTTAATATACAGACTTGTACAACAGTGAATAAACTTGGGTTGAGAGCGGAAAGTGCCGGGCAACATGACGTAATGATTAACATGCCGTTGGCTAATTAGGCCACTGAGTCAACCAACCAAATGTTCTCATTTTCGAACCACGAATGATGCACTGAGAGAGCCTTATTATAAATATAGCGTATAATTAGGGCCTAGGCCTTGTGTTCGCTGATCGAGGTAAGCGTGATAGCTTATCTTAGGTGTAATTAGATAGGCCTATTAATATTTAATGGCAATGATGATAAAACTACTAGGTCTAGAAAACCACGAACAATTATGTTTTAGCAGTTTATCGCTGGTCGGAAAATGCCCACAATTTATGAATCTGACGGTAATGCCAAACATCAACTATTTTCGAGTGGGTAAGCCAATCACATGTAACTGAAACCTGATAATTATATGCCCATGAAAATGTGGTGAGAAATCAAGTGACATTGAACTGTTTGCCAAGGTGGTGATTGAAACATCAGAAAATTATGGCGATCCATCTCCTATGGAACGCAATGGGTGCCTTTTAATTGTCTTTTCACAAATTAAACTGAATCAACGTCTTGAACCAAGACTAAGAGGCTTAGGGAGTGGTGCTGTTACATTGTAAGAAAAAAAAAAAACCTAGTGTGTAGTCATGTTTGGACCCGAGATCTCAGGAATGGAAGGCAAACTTGTCAACCACCCAGCTACAGTCCAACTCTTGCTAATTTTGAATACAAAGTAGATCATGAATAATTCTAATTTTTAAATAATAATTTTTGTTTAATTTCAGAACTCGTAGAAACCTGCATAGTCATCCGGAGCCAGCTCCTATTACTAAAAGACATCAACAGGTTACCTGTTATGGCATCGTAAGCAATTAGTGTATCTATGCATTTATGGAAAATTTGTGCATAGCGTACAATTTAAATGATAATTTGCCTTAATGATAATGATAACAATAACGATAACGGTAATGATAACGATAACGATAATAATAATTAGGTATAGAGTTCCAAAGGGTGGCAGCAGAAAATGAAAAAGACCTTTGGCCATTTGATTTTGTGTTGGTACGAGGCACAACTAAAAAGTTACGATTTGATGACCGCAGGCCTTGCCTTAAAGGCTACAAACAAATTATTAATTTACACATGAGAAAAATATGCTTTTTGGCATACATAATATTTTAGTCATCCATGCCATAGTATAGTGAAGTCTTAACCAATGTTTTTGTCACTTAGGATTTAATTACTCATTAGGAATAGAGTTAATTTTTGTGTAAAAATTATTTGGTTCTGGAAAGGTATGGAATTACTTTTTACTAAAAAATGTTTGAAACCCAATTAATAATGTACACAACGGAAGCGGGGAGGTTAGGCTTTTACTGAGGTAATGTAAAAGGATTATTTCTAATTTTATTTTTTTTTATAATTATGAAAAATTACATATTTTTGACAAACCCAGGTACACAGCAATGCCCATTTTTAACTGCACAAGTCTTTAACCAGGGGTGGATTTAAGTAGAGGCCAGACCTGCTTTGACCCACCCTTTCAGAAAGTAAAATATATAAATATTATTAACATTGTCTATAAAACAAAAATATTCATCAATCATAAGACAAGAATTGATCCCTTAACACACCCTTGAGGCCATTTCTGAACATCTAAAGATGTTCCTGGGGAACATGTCCCAGACTTCCCTAAAACTTTGACTCTCTACTGGCTCTCTTTTCCAAAAGTCTGCATCGGCCCCTGTTAACTTTCTTATAGAGAGAGAATTCTTTTTTTAACAGAATGGTACTGGTGACTTAAATGATCTTTGGCGAATTGATGTCGTTGGAGGTCATCTTGGTGATCGTGTCAAAACAGTGCGAACAAGATTGCGGTTCATCCATCACAGCACAGGTTGCGCCTTGCACTCACACTCAAAACTGCTACCAAAATGGTACGTAGTGGGTGACTCTGAATCCACCAAATATCAAATTTGATAAAGAGTAAAACCCTTGATTTATATTTATGGTTATGATTATTGTTATTAATTTTCATCATCACTATCTTACCTTGAACTTTGAACCTTTACAGATTTGTAAGTCCTTCTCATAGATTTATTATTACGGCTAGATGGTCAACTTCCACAGAATAGATAATGCAATGTTCAATTCCCTGTAATCGCCTACTATTCCAGAATCCAACCAATCAAATCGTGTTACGTTTTAAGGCTGTTGCTATGTCGAAATTGTGCACACACAATCTTTTATAGAAGTTTTTAATTTATCAATAAATGAAAGTAAATTTAATCCAAATATAAAGAAATTGACAACAAAATATGTGTGAAATATGTAAATAATTTGTATAACAAAAGAATGTTAAAAATACAATAATTATAAAACAGTTATGATTAATTAACATACATGTTTGTGACGGAGGCTGAAAATCAAAATAGTAGGCGCCTACATGGGACTGCAATTTTACAGTGTTAAGATCACCATCTAGCCGTAATAATATATCTATGAGGCACCTACATGGGACTGCCATTTTACAGTGTTAAGTTTACCATCTAGCAGTAATAATATATCTATGGTCCTTCTTGATATCCTGTTCTATAGAGGGCTCAAACTTCATTGCTGTGCATTTTCCAGTGTGTCTCCAAAAGGTTTTTAAATGTGTTAATAGATGAGGTGTAACAATGTTAAATGGTAGACTATTCCAGTCGTTAATAATTGTTAGTAAAAAAATTTCTGAAGAAGCCTAGTTCTACTGTGCAATTTCTTAATTTTATACATGTCTGCATGTTGTAGTAGATGCAAAATCAAAAATAATCTGGGGTTTATATTGCCATATCCTTGGACCATTCTAAAAATCTGACCTTTTGCGGCGATAAAATAGAGAGGGAAGTTTCATAGAAATCAAACGTTCTGTATACAATTTTTATCTAATATCAGTCATCCACAGTCATTCATAATCATAAATTGTTTTGAATGGCCTGGTATCACTGTCATCATTTATGAAAACAGATTTGTCATTGATTTTTTATTATTTATTTTTGTTCACATGTTCACATTTTTATTAAAAAAAAAACATTTTCATTGAAGGCTAATGTAGAATCAACTCCATATAATTTAGTAAGTAATAATAAGTGAGATCAAAATTAAGAACTTGAGAATAGCAATTAGTGTAATGAAAATGTTTTATAATTTGTTTAATTACTTTAAAAAATGCCAACTAATATTTGTTTCCAGCCTTTTGATGTTTTTTACTCATTTTTATCATATATTAATGAAAAAGTGGTAAATAAATTATGATTAATAGTGTTGCAAACATAAAATATGTTTCTTCAAAATAAACAAGTTATTCTCAAAATACATTTTTGTCAACAGTACATAATTAGCAATTATTTTCATTTGAAAAATTACTAACAATTCAATTTGAAAATGTTGTAACTTACTTATTTTAAAGAAATATAGAAGTTATAACTTTTACCTAAAAATTATATTTAAAATGAAACATTTTACCTCAGATACTATTGATAAAAAAGAGTAAAAACGTCTGGAAGACTTTATAAAATTATTTTTAAACATTTTTTTGTTATTTTCAAAATTATTGTTGGTAATTGCATGATCAGTTTCAAATGACAATACATCTTTCTCTTAAATTATTCCAATTGTTTTTTTTTATTTTTAGGGGTTGGGAACAGATGGAAGTCACATGTAATCCACATAAACGAGATACCAAAAATATATGGAATGTTGAGGATCACTATAATCCAATGTGTAAGGTTATGACATTTTTATTTAATTTATTCGGTTGTGAAACACCAAGGATATCCCACGAAAGTCGAAGTGGACTTATTTCCAGTGAGGCCCTTCTGGGTGTGATTGGCCTGTACTCCAGGAAACAGTCCCCTACAAGTTTTCAAAGAATGCACTGTGTTCTTTAAGGTGCACATGAGCCGTATTGTACATTGGACCAACAGCTTAACGTCTCATCCGAACGACAATGCGCTATTAACTTGTATATCGACCCTGCAGCCGATAGCGCAAGGATAGTGGTGTGGTGTTCCAATCAGCACGTCTCCACAGTTCAACCCACAGCACAGTGACTTCCATTAGCTAAACCAACTGAGCTAAATGCTACTCGACCTGTATTCCGATTAGTCATGTCTTATTAAAATTAATAATAGCAAGTTTTGATTTGCAATGATATGTAGCGTGTAAAGTGTGTAAAAATAAATGCGCTCAGCCTTGACTGCTGTTATGTGCTTTCAATGTTCAGTCAATTTCAGTACCGACAACACACACATAGGATGTGACAAATGCCTGTATTATCACACTATTAAACTAAAGATCAATAAAATTCATAAAAATCAAAATCTTCATACATTCAAAGAAACTGTCTATTTAAAATTGTTTCTACAATAAATGCAGGGAGTTTATGATCTTAGATGGTATTAAACCTATTTTTCATCATTTATTGGTACCGGGTTGTGGCCTTGATGCAAATCACCTGACGAGCATCCTCGAGACAATGCAGAACACATACTTCTGCCTGTGAAGTGACGTTGACATATACATTTCACGTCATAGCAAATCGAAAGCTCTCTATTTCCCCTTTTAAACTTAAAAAAAAAATTACAGAATTGGCACACTTAAAAATTTAAATTCTGCTCAAATTGTGTTAAATTAACATTGAATAAAGTTTTTCATGGTTTTACCTGGTTTTATATTGCAGATGATTGAATGCATAATTTTAACAACCTAGTTTATAAATCATGTTTAGATCAGTGTGTTTTTTTTCACAGTACCAAATATCAGCTTTGAACTTTTTGCTCCATCTTTCCTTGAGAGTGTTATTGAATCACAAATTGTAATGGCACAGGTAAGAAAATTCTACAAAAAAAAAATCTTAAGCTTGTGAATCGTTATAAAAAAGTTAAAAATTAAAAATAAAACTAAAATCCCACTGATTGCTAAATTTCCGGCATTTACCAAGCTGTGTACAACGAAAATCGTATACTTTCGATAGTTAAAATTGCCATAAAACAAATTTTTATAAACCATTCAACTACAATTTTTATATGTTAAGTACATAATGTATACTTTATGTTCTGAAGCAAGTTAAAACTCATGAAAATGTAAAAAGTGAAAAATGCCTGATTTATTTCGAAAATCTGTAAATGCTTGCTGCGGACAATGTTGCCCCGCAAGCACCCAATGATCCAAATCATTAAAGTTGAAATCTTTTCAACTTTGATAATTCAAATTGTTAACTTTTTTGATGTCAGGATTAACTTCAAGTGTGACCTATTTTCCTCTTCATCATTGTGAAGTTCATCATTTTACAAAAATTTAAAGATCAAAAACTTCATTTCAAATGGAGCACCACTGGTAATAATCCACCCTCCAATTTGAGACTACACTATGTACCTGAAATTTGTGGTTCTTGGGGGTTCAGTCACAAATTAGAAACCTCTAAATAGAGACCACGTGCATGAATTGGTTCCCAGCTAGCATGATCTGCCAACCAATTCGCTATGTTTACCTGAAATTTTGGGTGCGATTCTGGGAATGGTCTCGAATTATAAACCTCTAAATATATACCATGGGAATGAAGTTGTCTCCAAACAGACGAATTGGAGGGAACCATATATAAAACCTGTAAATCAAGATCAGTTGAGGCATGTCATAGCAAAACCGCCACGTTGTCACAAAATTGAAAAATTAAAGTAATAAGGTGACCATATTACACCTGTTTTAAGCTTTACAATAGGGGTCAATTATCAAACTCGGACATCTATAACCAATTTTATGGAACAAAATAAAAGAATTTTCTTCGTATTTGTTTGTATTTCCTGTGGTATGGTTGCTTATTTATCAATAATTTCCTGTGCGACAACTTGGTGGTTTTGACATGCCTTGCCCAAATGTAAAAGTGATCTCCAAAAAACATGCAACAACATACTTTTCTTTTTTAAAACCAGCTTATTCAAACACTAAGAAATCTATGAATAAACTGCAGTGGCGTATTAAGGGGGTGCTCAGGGTGCTCGAGCATCCCCCTTCTGAGGCAAAAAACAATTAAACTAGGCTACAATTGTGAACATTTCAGCCTCAAGTACCCGCTTCAGTGGAAATGAGCACCCCCACCCCACTATAAAGAAAGAGAACATGATAAATGGGGCACAATAGTGGAGATTTGTTTTTTTTTTTGCTGGCCGAAATCCAACCCAGGCTCATGCACCCCCTTCGGCAATTCCTGGATACGCCCCTGAAATGTAATATAAAAATAAATCTGTTAATGTTGAAGCTAATTTCTCTAATTGTTAATAATCTTGAATCTGTTAGATTTTATTTTCATATGAGGTCATGAATTGTAGGTTTTTGTTTTATATTGTTGCTTCCATAAAGGTGGTCTTAAATTAGAGGTGTGAGCTCAGTGTTAAAATATAGGTGGTCTGTTGATACTTTCCAGAAGTGGTCGTGAATTAGAGTTGTGAGCTTGGTGTTAAATATAGGCGGTGTGTTGGTGCTTTCCAGAAGTGGTCGTGAATTAGAGTTGTGAGCTTGGTGTTAAATATAGGCGGTCTGTTGGTGCTTTCCAGAAGTGGTCGTGAATTAGAGTTGTGAGCTTGGTGTTAAATATAGGCGGTCTGTTGGTACTTTCCAGAAGTGGTCTCGAATTAGGGGTGTGAGCTCAGTATTAAAATATAGGTGGTCTGTTGATACTTTCCAGAAGTGGTCGTGAATTAGATATGTGAGCTTGGTGTTAAATATAGGCGGGCTGTTGGTCCTTTCCAGAAGTGGTCTTGAATTAGAGATGTGAGCTCAGTATTAAAATATAGGTGGTCTGTTGGTACTTTACAGAAGTGGTCGTGAATTAGAGTTGTGAGCTTGGTGTTAAATATAGGCGGTCTGTTGGTCCTTTCCAGAAGTGGTCTCGATTTAAGGGTGTGAGCTCTGTATTAAAATATATGTGGTCTGTTGGTACTTTTCAAAAGTGGTCTTGAATTGCCAAATTTTTTGCTTGTCAAATTTTTAGGGACAGCATTTCATTTTCATTCGGTTTTAGAAAAATTGACTATAAAAATGTAAGGCTTCCACTGTAAAGTAAGTTTGACAGTTGGAATCCCCAAAGAAAAGAAATGTTGTTTTCTTTAAAATTTTTGTATTAAGATATAAAAGTATTATTGTAGGGTATTTCATATTACTGTAATACTAATACCAAGATAATATCATCATTGTTCAATACATATAGTGAATCATTGTCCTTGATAAGTATTTGTAATGTACAGTGAATTTCACATACCATAAGACTTCTAATAAACCATCACTCTATTAATAATTCCACTCTAACTCACTTTTAGAAATTAATCTATAATAATAACAACCCTAAGGTATACCCAGAATTTGGTGATGCTTTAATTGATTTAAAGGGGAACTCCGGTATTAAAATGTCTATGGATACACCTAGAGAACAATTAGTTGTTACTTTACTGACAAAATACACAACATTTCGACAATGATATAATAAATGAAAACACTTTCCAAAGTAGCTATTAAATCAAAAAGTGGGTTGACTACTTATATTACAAAATGCTTAAGAATAGGATAATTATGGATTTTGAAAGGTTTGTGTTTGAAAACCGTATCAATAGTCACAATAAAAATTGCCTGTTCTACTGTGAATTTGACTGATCTTTTCATTTATATATTTACATATTTATATTTGTAATTTGAGTTTGGTTTTCAAGCACAACCCTTTCAAAATCTCAAATTTTTCCTATTTAACACTGTGTAATTTGAGTAGTAGACCCACTTTTGAGTTGGGACTTAGTTTTCAACACGTTTTTTTGGCATTATCTTGTTGTCCGAATGTTGTGAAATTTTGTCGGTTATGTTAAAACTAATTGTTCTATCGATATATCTATAAAAAAATTAATTCTGGAGTTGTCCATTTATTGTTTTCATTTAATTTTTCTAGAGCAATAGTGGTCTAAAACCAAAAGAAGGAGAAGTTACTTCAAGACCGTGGCAATGGCCAATCAATTACAGGGTAATTGTATAGTAAATAATGTTTATAATATAGTATAAATAAAATAACTTTACATTATGATTTAGAATTTCCATTTTTATACTTGTATATTTATTTGTATTTTTTTATTTGTATATTTATTTGTATTGTTTTATTTGTATATTTATTTGTATTTTTTTATTTGTATATTTATTTGTATTTTTTTATTTGTATATTTATTTGTATTTTTCCCTTATATTATTTACTAGTAATTATATTTGTTCTGCTATGTGTGGATTATATCTGAAATAAAAGTTTAATTGAATTGAAATTGAAAGGTTGCTAACAAATGTCACAGTTTATTATAACAGTGGAATATTTGAAAAATTAATAATGGCAAACACAAAATTATATTGTGGCCTAAGCCACTAAGACTAAATAGAGGTCAGGGAATAAAAGTTAAATTGATCTAAAGAATATTTTTATATTTTTTTTACTCTTTAGGGTCAAAGATTTTCTGGTACAAATGAAACAGAGGTGCGTGTGTATTTACTTGGTAACCCGATACTCTGGTGGGGCAACTTATGTTGCCTTGTTGTGTTTCTGTTGTGTTGTGCAATATGGTCTATTTGTCTTCAGCGTGGATGTGTCACTGGCCCAGAAGCAGGTAATTTCCAATTACTGTATTTCATACTGTTTTATTTTGCAATAATTATATTAAATTTGCCTTATTCTAATCATCATTGTCATCATGGTAGTTGTCTTATCCTTTTTATGGTCATCCATTTTATCATTATTATTTTCATCATCATTGTCCTTGCTGCCATAATTGTCACCATCATCATCATCATCAACATCATCATCATCATCATCACCATCAACATCAAAATTATTATTATCATCATCGTCGTCATCGTCGTGGTCATCATTATCATCATCGTCGTCGTCGTTGTTATCATCATAATCATCATCATCATCATCATCATCATCATCATTCATTCATTCATTCATTCTTTATTTTGCCAAAAATATACAAACATATAAACATTAAAATTGACAATCAAAATCAAAGAGGGATCATCATCATCATCATCATCATCATCATCACCATCATCATCATCATCGTCGTCGTTGCCACCGCCACCACCACAACCAGCATCATCATCAACACCACCACCTCATCATTTTTCATGGTCATCCATTGACATATTTATCATCATAAGTATCATCATTATCATTGTTTTTGTCATCATCGTCATTATCATCATTGTCATCATCATCATCATCATCATTTTTTATGGTCATCCATTGACAAATTTATCATCATAAGTATCATCATCATCATTATTTTTGTCATTATCGTCGTTATCATCATTGTCATCATCATCATCATTTTTCATGGTCATCCATTGACATATTTATCATCATATGTATCATCATTATCATTATTTTTGTCATCATCATCGTCGCCATCGTTATCACTACCACCACCACAACCACCACCACCACCACCAATGATCATACCAATTCTGTAAATGGCGGGCTCCCTTCTGTTGAGTGTGAATTTAATTAAAAAAATTTAAAAAAAAACTAACAGTTTAATTTAATATTTGTCACCATCTAGTTGGGGATCTATATCAACAAAATCATTGTAATCATTGTTGGTGGTGATCTTGTAGGAGTATGGTGGTGGTCTTAATGTTTCAGTGGTGTTTGTCGTGGTTGTCATCTGAAAGTTAAACTTGTAAATTAAGAGTGATAGTTTTATTTATTTATATTTATATCTATGTTGCATATTGTTTAATTATCTTGATATATCTATTTCACTTTTAGAACAAGATGAGCGTGTAATATCAAGTTGCGCTTGGCTGTTTCTAGGCTGGTGTCTTCACTACCTACCCTTCTACTTCATGGGTCGTGTCCTCTACTTCCATCATTATTTTCCTGCAATGCTATTCAACAGCATGCTGTCTGGTAAGTAATGATCTGGCCTAGACCAACGGCATGATAGTGTGGAGTTTATAGTGAATTGTGCTTGGTTGTTTCTAGGCTGGTGTACCTACCCTTCTACTTCATGGGTCGTGTCCTCTACTTCCATCATTATTTCCCTGCGTTGCTATTCAACAGCATGCTGTCAGGTAAGTAATGATCTAGACCAATGGCATGATAGTATGGAGTTTATAGTGAATTGTGCCTGGCTGTTTCTAGGCTGGTGTCTTCACTACCTACCCTTCTACTTCATGGGTCGTGTCCTCTATTTCCATCATTATTTCCCTGCATTGCTATTCAACAGCATGCTGTCTGGTAAGTAATGATCTGGCCTAGACCAATGACATGATAGTATGGAGTTTATAGTGAATTGTGCCTGGCTGTTTCTGGCTGGTGTCGGCACTAACGACCCTTCTACTTGATGGGTTTGTGTCCTCTACTTCCATCATTATTTCCCTGCAATGCTATTCAACAGCATGCTGTCTGGTAAGTAATTATCTGGCCTAGACCAATGACATGATAGTATGGAGTTTTCGCAACATTGCAAAATATGATAACGGTTACCACAAGAGGATCTCTGTGGGAATGAATACATCACAATTTCATTTTTGTTATTAGCTAAATGTGTTAAAAATATATCCAGTGTTTGAATAGTTACTGATCATATAATTTGTAAAATTTTGTAAGATTTTGTATAATTACTGATCAATCTCCACCATAATTATCATCTTAATTAAACAAATTATTTTCAAAATAGAACCAAAAAATCATTTTTTGAAACTTTTGTGGAATCAAAAATTTTAATGCAGCAAATAACGCTGTCTATGAAAGAGGAACAACCCTTTGAAAAAAATAACACCCTCTGACTAGGTTGATCTACCATGTTAAATCACTTGCGAGAACTACCTAGCAACACAGAGAACTACCTAGTAAAGGTAGTATATAATTACCTTGTCTGTTGATGTTATTAATGCCTTAAGGTTTATTCTAAACAATGGCTCTATTTTCCATGTATACTTGTAGAGCATTGCTGACCATCCTAGGTATTATCTTTTGATATGCTAGTTTGTATAGGGTTAACCCTGTTAACTACCTTTATCCAACTTGTCACTACCATTATCTACCATGCCAACAGTTATTTTTTTCAAAGGGAATGGTCTCTCTGCTTAATGTTATTGATGCTAACTATTGTTTCTCTGCCTCAGGGGCTGTGATGATCAGTACATTGTGGTAGCATGTGCCTTAACCATTCAGCCATTTGACTTACATGTGTCAGGGCCTAAGATCAGATTCCCAATACATATTGTAATGTGTAAAATAGATCAATTTAAATGAAGAAGAGTTTCAAGGCATTATAGACTAGATGTTACACATTCATATTAAGGGTCATGTCATTTCATGCAGTACTGGTATGTACTTCTACTCGTTCGTCTGTCCATAGCGAGGGTCATGTGTGAATAAGTACACTAAGGTAACTACTTATTGTAAAAGGTGTACTGGGTTTTTTGTATCTGACACTCGTTCTTAAAAAAATTACAAGGTACAGTACTAGACACAATTTTCATTTTCACCAAGCATGTACCAGGGTAAATTTCCTTTATAGAATCATTTCTTAACATTTTCAAAATGTCTTAATTTTATAGAGGGTCCTCTCCAATAATATAAAATTACCAAGAATTTTTAAGTCCACAGACACCCACGTCTTGTGACAACAAGGTAATTACCACACTAGTCTACAGGAGCAAGCATCACTGATATGGTAGCAGTGAAAACTGCTGCAACATGAATTAAGAAAAGCAGTACCAAAGTGTGTTCTTTAGAGTAAACATTAGCTGCTTAGTGTACCCTGAGCCTATGGATTGTATGGTTATTGACTGTTTTTTTCTCTCTGTATTTGCCTAGGGATTTTGATTGATCATGTTGTTAGTCGTGTACACATTAAAGTGCTATGTCACCTTCCGTTCAATGGTTTGCTTTGTGTTCATGTTGCTTTGTATGCTGTGATCGTTTACAGGTTAGTATTAATTTATTTATTGATTTATAGATTTATTGATTATTGATCTATTAACTTATTGATTTATTATCAATTGATTTATTGATTGATTTGATTTATTGATATATCGGATTTATTGATTTTATTGATTTATCATTTTATATATTTATTATTGATTTATAGTTTGATTTATTGATTTATTATTGATTGATCAATTTATTTATGTATTATTAGATTATTGATTGATTGATTATTATTATTAT
>JAOTQE010069392.1:0-17209 GCA_025631205.1 Nesometra sesokonis
GTTGGTTGGGAAGTTTACCCGACTCGCGCTGTTCGCATTGGACTTTCCTGCTCGGTAAAACTAACCTGGTCAGTTTTTCTGGGCAAGCGGGACTCGGTTAAATTAACCGCGCGACTTGGGTAAGTTTTCTGTCAGGTAAACTTCATGTGCTGTTCGCACTGGACTAATTATGGTTAGTTTTACCAAACAAAGTCCAGTGCGATTGTGGCTATAGACTTACCTAGGCTTACCTAGGAGGGGCTACTTAATTTTTAGGATGGGTTTATAATGCAAGACCGTGACTATGCCGGGAATCCGGATGCCAGCTGGTGTAGGCCTCATGGCCGTCATATAAGCCTATGAAATTTACCATCATGGTGATGCTATGCTAACTTTTACAAACTTTTGCATCTGAATGAATGGAATAATTAGTTTGTAAATAATCATTGCAGCTATTGACTTGGGCATGAGTTGACTGCAGACACGTCGGTTGGGGACGATTTGAATTTGAACTGGGAATGTGTTTACTTGGGGACAAGTTGACATGAGGACAAGTAGACTGAGAACGAGTCAGTTTGGGGACCAGACATCTGTACCCATTGGTACGGATAGGTTAGACTACAAACGTCGCCTAAAGCAATTGAAATTTAGAACTAAAAAACAAAACTCTACTGTTCAGTCATCTTAGGCCATTGAAAACTGACAAACAGTGACCTCGAGAGGTCAAATCGCTGTTCAAAATATGAACTGACTGCTACGTAGCAAGCACTCACTGGCAAGTAATCAATTGAGGACTAAGAAACTATGTTCATATTACATAGATTAAAGATCCGAAAAATAAATGGTAAATATTTAGAATTTAAGCAAACTAGACTTCTTAAGCCCGACAGAACCAAAATCTCGAAAATGTCCAAGTGGTACACTGCAAACTAGATTTACTTAAGGAGATGTGTTTTATATTACCCAAATCTGACGGACCTCAAATTTCGAAAATAAGAGTCAGCCTTTAGTTTTTGTTTCATTCAAAACAATTTTCAAATTTCCAATTATTTTTTTTGGCTACATGGAGGTACATAATATTATTCAAAAAATTGTAATACAACAAATTACCTGGAAATTGTTAGGACTTAGTTATTTCTAAAATGAAATAAAAATCCAGTGCATGGGTAACAAAAGCACTTTTTTTAGGCCATATTGGAAAATAATCAATAGATTTTGGTCAACACTGTTGGTTACCCTACAGAAACAACAACAACAAACTATATAACATTGTAATTGCAGACAAATAATTAAGGATTAACGCTTTTTCTATAGCACAATTGCTTTTAAATCCAAAGGGATTTTGAACGTCTATCTTCGATTCCCGCTAGTTGTATTGAATGTAGTCCGTGAAGCAGTTATTATTCAAGATGTCCATTTTACAACATAATGGGTAACCTCAAGCAAGCAAATAAGACTTAAAATTAACATTGTTTAATATGTTTTGCGATATGAGGGATGCAAGCAGAATGCTAATATATGATGGTAAGATGTGCGCTCTTTCCAGAGATCGTCACGCTTGAATTGGCATTCTCATTCAAGGTCAACGTCTAATGAATGATCAATGCATTAAGGTGAATCAGTTCAGCTGTAACTTAATCATGGAAAGTAATATTTCTGATTAGTATTACAATTAACATTATTAATTCCAACAAGTATAGTACTTTTTAATATTGAAATGTGGGATGCATATTTCAACAGCATGCCTCGCAGAATTTTTAAATATTTGATTGTCCTTCGCGTAACCAAGGTTTAAAATTTGGTTGCCATCACAGTTTTTTTTAAGTTGCCCTCCAGTTTAAAGAAAAAAAAATTAGTATAGTTCTTTTTTGGTTAAATTTTTTGCTGGAGGCATTGTGACTTGACGATTGATTAGCATGAACCAAGACCTTGTTGCCCATTGGGACGCATCCTAATACTTTTTGGTTGCCTGATGTAAATTTTTGTTTGGTTGTCTTAGGCCGTCGGGTAACCAAATCTGCGAGTCCTGAATATAATACAAGACCGTGACTAATTTTCTTAGTTTATGGAAAATATTCGGTAGCCCTGGAATTTGGGCTTTGTATGGGCAAGGCCATTTTTGGCTGGATTTTATGGGGAAAAACAGGGAATCTGATTCCATTTTGTACAAATTGTATCCTGATTACTGAAAGTAAAGGGCACCAAGGCCAGAGTGTCCTTGATGATGGTGAAATTTTTAAGACACAGGCCAAATGAGAGGGCACTGGAGGCAATTGGCTTTGGTGCCTTAGTTAAATTCGAGACATGATATCAAGGGAAAGAAAAGGCATTATTATTAATAAGTATAGTATTCTCGCACAAAATATGCCTTAATAAACTGAATTAGCCATAGATTCTGATGTCGCTAATATTTGCCATCATGAGTATGAAATCAAAACAAACCTCAAGTGTGCCTATCTCATAAAAAAATGTGTATGAATGTTGCCCAAAAATCTGATTGACATATTTTAGCAAGTGGATAATTGTAAAGCATTAACATTCTCTTTAGCCTAAGTAGAACATAACTGACTTTGTTTTAATTTACATTACACAAAATAAACATAATTTAAGCTACCATAGGCCAAATATTGGAAATGCCACAGTATGTACCCTAGCTGATCAACACATGCATAGTTACCAGCCAATTTTATGTTTAGTTCTTTCCTATTTAAATATAAAATTATGGATTTCGAAATTAGAAAATGTTTGTGAAAATCAAAAATATTTCCAATAACGGTTTTCTCAATTAATTAATCATTCTACTGTACTAAACTCCATGACAAGAGTAATAATATCACGGCCATTTTGTGAAAATTGCATCCTTGTGTTACTGAAAATAAGGGGCAACAAAGCCAAAGTGGACTTGATGATGGTCACCCTTTTAAAGCACTAAGGCCAAATGAGAAGGCTCATTTTGGTGCCTTGCTTAAATTCGAACCCTGATTAGATAAAAATAAAAATACACAAAGCAAACTTTAAATGGCATTTTTTAATCTAAAACACTATCTTTAGCTATGGAAAAACACTGCCCTCTGTTTTATACAGACATACACAACTTCATTTGGGAATCGTCAATCCAGTCTATTTAAACATGACCCCAAGAAAGCATGACGCCTTTCATCTTCATGTTATTCAAAGATGTCTGACCTTCTACCTTATGTTCCAGGCATTCATGCAAACATCACAAAGGTCTAATGCAATGTTTATTTTGTATAGTTGTATAAGAAGTGGTATTGACTAGCATTTACAAAACTCAAATACATACTCGTAAGCGAGCAGAATAGAAAAAGCGGGCACTACTATGTTCCAAGAAAAGGAAATTAATGATATGAATTAGAGAAAATTATTGAATATTATTATAGTATTTAAAGCTGGGGTGTCGCTATTAAAATCCAAGTGTGGCAACAAAAATGTAAGGGTGGGTGGTAAAATGATGAAAACCAATATTTTTACCTTTTTTACAGGTTTAGGGTGAGTGGCAGGTTGAAATAAAACTGGGTGGAGGGCCTTAAAATAAGCTTTAGAGTAGGTGGAAAGCTTTTAAGGTGGGCGGCCCCACCCACCTCCGCCCTGCATAATTACATCCCTGTAAGGGTATCTGAAATTTATTCGGTGGTAATACTAATCAAACTGAACTTTGTTCAGTGGTAAAAGTAACCGACTCAATTGGTTAGTTTTACAATAATAAGTCCATTGGTAACAGCTCCTACCAGAGGCATGCGGTAGTTTTAACCAATTCATTTGTCCAGAAAACCGACCAGGTTAGTTTTCCCAAGCAGGCAAGTCCAATGCAAATATTGCAACTCAGGTAAGCTTACTGGATGGCCATTATTGGTCTGTTGGGCACTAACCCATGAGTTGTAAACCTTGGGTAACATGGTCAAATAGTGGATTTTTCAGGTTTTTTCCATAATTTATAATAAAACAAATCATGTCAAGTAATTCAAGTGTAAACAGCAACAAGATTTACCCTTTGCAATGTTACCCATCCATGGTCTTGTTAAAATATTCTCTTTGCGATTACGGCTAACAACTCAAAATTATTTTTCCAAGCTGAAGGGTTTTAGGTAACTAAACCAACAAGCAATACTACATCACTGACAACACCCCCTGGGCATAGCTCTTTACAAATTTGTTATACCCAAGTGAGAGAATCATGTTACAACTTGACCTTATCCCAGCCAATCAGGGTATAAACAGCTCATTCCATGGGATATAACAACCAGTTATAGCTTATTTTGAATACATCAGGTAAATAAACTAAAACAGCAAACTACAAATTCTAAACAGCAAACTAGCATAATTTATTTGCAAATTGTGTATGATATCATTATTTGGAGTGGTGCTGTAGCTTGGTGGTTAACTTGCTCGCCTCCCAATTCCGAGGTTCTGAGTTCAAAACTGGCTGCAAAGGTTCTTTCCCATGACTTGACAATGACACGCACTAGGCCTAATAATGAGACTTGGTGTAGAAAGTATGTAGACCTCATCCTTTAATTGCCGAGAAAACTCACTGTTGGATGAGACACAAATTAATTCACAAAAATATACAAATGATTAAATAGTCAACCCTCCAAAAACTGACCATCCTTCAGACAGTCTTTTTTTTGGATTTTCATTTAGCCAATTTGACGAAAGAGGTCATTTTTATTTCAGCTAAATGAGAATTCCAGTAGCCATTGGCGACTTGGCGAATGGTTAGAGTGAGCATAGATTTTGGGACTTTGGCAAAACGTCCAATTTAGAGTGAAATCCCAATCCCAAATTTTCCCAGTGGGTTGGTTTTTGGATAAAAAATCATTACTATACTATTATTAAAATCATCAAAAATTCACTACAGGATTAAAAAATGGATGACACACTACTATTTAGTCTACTCCACAGAACTGGCCATCCATCAGCCTGTCCATTTGTTCAGTTTTCTGGGAGTTCGTTTTGGAGGGTCAAATTTACTTATGTTTTGGGAATGTGTACTATAAAGTAAGTTAAGTGGTTATAGTCATTTTTGAGGATTAAACACAAAAACAGAAAACTAAAGACGAAATACTTCAAATATTACAGTCATGGTCACCTCTCCCAAAACTGGATCTGCAAAGTTCTGTTTAGAGAGAGTCAAATTTACCTGTTTACACTGGTATAGTGATTTAGAAACTTTAAAAACGGGTTTGAGAAAGTTTACTGTATCAAGAAGTAAGGTAAGTGGGTGTAGCCACAAGGGAAAACATGTGCAACTTAAACACTGAAGCATAAAATTAAACATGAAATACATCATGTTATACCCAACTCTTCCATGGACCATCTATTCTGTCTGGCTTCTTTTTTGTGTCACATCCAACCAGTATGCATCCAACAGCGAGTTTTTTCGTCACTTACAGAAAGAGAACCAAGTCATTCTTTCTAAACCAAGTCTCATTATGAGACCTAGGGTGTGGCTCTGTTATGTTGTGTGATACAACCTGGTGTGTAGCGAGGTTCAAACCCGAGACCTTGAAATTGGAAGGCAAACATGTTACCAACCAAGCTACAGCGACAATACAGTACTTCAGTTAGAATGAGTCCATTTACATTTGTACAAATATATTGGTAAAGAAATGAGGCAGATACCTCTGATGACATTGCTTTTTCCTAGGTACACCTGTTTCTAATGTGCCAACACTGAGCGAATGTTAAAAGCCAATCTTAGCCCAGTACAAGTTTACATCAACATTTTTTCAACAATCTGAAATAGTTTTTCTGGTAAACAATTTATTTTGTAATACAAGCCTTAACTTTGGATTTTAAAGCCGTGGGGAAAATTCTCCACTCCCTTTTGTTGACAGCTATTAAATCTCAAATATCTAAGATTTGAATAATATTTGAACTATTCCCTTCCAAATTACTATTCAGTAACACTAGGAACGAGTTGTCAACACTACCTACTTAAAACTGAAAGCACTATACAGGCATAAATAATTTGCTTTTTAACATCAACTATCCCCCTAAAAGAAAATCTTTGAAATTGAAACTAGGATTTGACTGAACCTACATTCATAAATTATTTGCAGTACAGAAAAGTTGTAAAGTCAAGCAGTCAAGGAAGACAAATCGTGAACCATAGCAAGAAAGCAGTTAAGGCAAATAGTAAACGATAGTAAGAAGAGCAGATTTGGTTGAATCCAACTCAGCATTCATTCATGTCGGACTGGTTCATTTTGGCTAGTTCAAAAATCTCATAATAAATTATTTACTTTTCACACTTTTTTAAAAATGTTAAAACTGATTTTACATTCAGGCAAAATTTCATTTTACGATAGATGTCCACGCGTTGGAGTAAGCATGGATGAAAAGGACCGGTAACATTGACTGCGACCCATAAGAAAATTAAAGCCCTGGTCCTATGGGATAATGCTGAATGATGATGATGATGACGATGGAGATAATGCTGAAGATGACGATGATGAACATGAAGATAATGATGATTACGACAACGATGAAGAATGACGATGATGACACAGTAGGTGACAATGTTTATCATATGCGGACGACAAAAAATTTGACGATAATGATAGGGATAATGCTGATGATGACAAACATGATCACGATAATGTGGGATGATGCAGATGTTGACAAAGGTGGTGACAATTTTGGACAATACAATTAACCTTTGACCTACCTGCTCTTGATCCACTGGACTGGTTGAATCGTGAATGTGGCAGGATTAAGTCTGTTATTTGTTGTAATGCCAACAAGCTTGCTGGGTGAGGACCAGTCTGAGAAAGATAGGAAAATATATCGATTTTAAGATGTTGGTTCATAAAACAAATGAATGCTATCAGAAATTTATAATAGCAAAAATAACATCTAAAAATTTAAAATAAAAACCTGTAAATATAACATCATACCTCGAAAAAAAAAAAAGTTTTGATGGAAAAGTAAAACAATTTTAAAAGCATTTTTCTGTAAATCTAACTCAATCACAAAATGACATTCAGGAATTTATTAAATCTATGTCTAAATTCATATTTTTTTTATCACACACTTGATATTTGGAAACAAACCAGGGCTCGATTTTTTACTAGCCCAGCATACAATGACTAGTGAAAACTGTACCGGGCTAGTGAATTTTCATTTTTAATAGCCCAGTTGGCTAGTAAATACAAATGTCAAGCAGTCATTTTACACTGTAGATTAAGATGCCACAGACATGGGCTATTTGAATTGCTTGTGGGCTAGAGAAACATAAAGTCAACTTGCCCAGTGGATTAGTCAAAACAAAAATCGAGGCCTGCAAGCCCTTTTAATATAACATGCATGTTACCAAGGTGAAGCCAGGACAAAGTAATGCAGAACTGTGACTCACGGTTGGTTGGTTAGAAGTTTGTGTTGCTTTGACTTTAGTCGTGCACATGCGCAGTTGAAGTGGTGAAAGGACTTATTAACATACTACAGTCAACCAGGGCTGGTCAACTCTTCAAATATCGACCCTTAAGACCCTTTTCAGCACAGTTTGGTTTAATGAGTCAAGTAATTCCAGGGCTCGAATTTAACAAAGGCACCAAGGTCATTTGCCACCAATGCCCTCTCATTTGGCCTCAGTGCCTTCAAAATTTCACCATCATCAAGGCCACTTTGGCCTTGGTGCCCCTTATTTTTAGTAATAAATAAGGATACAATTTGAACAAAATGGCCTCAGGTACCCTGTTGTACCCCTTGAAATCAAGCCAAAAATGGCCTTGTCCCTACAAAGCCCAAATTCGAGGTCTGTCATTCTATGGTCAAGTTTACCTATAAAATCTTCCTCATTTACAAACTCCTAGGCCAAGAATATTGTTGACTAATGTTTTGATGTGGTGAAAAACAAAAACAATTACCACATTCAAATTTATACAATAATGAAGGGTAAATATTGTTTCTTCTTTACCCTAATAAACTTTTTCATTATGTTGTCCAGCCATGTTATGTTGTTTTAAATCTATTGTATGTTTTCAATATCAAAAGTACCTTGCAACAAGTAAAATCGTATCTATTACACACAAGTCCACCATTATTCTAAAATACAATTTGAATTGTTTGATTGCCAGCATTATATGCTTACAGGGCATCGTCCTGTTTTCTTTTGACAGGTAATTGTGTTAAACCCTGTGATATAATTGTGTAGAATACATCAGCCATAAAATATACCTCAACTGAGCATATGAAACCGACATCATTCAGAAAATCATTGACATAATATAAACTAAAAATAATTGTTTTATTCTACTCTGCAAGCCTCCCCATATTTAAAACCATATTTGCACAAAAATCAAAACTTTTCATTTAAAAAAATTCTATTACTTGATAAGAAACATGAGTATTTTAACGGTTTTATTTTTAAAACAAACTTTATATTGATCAATTACTAAAATATTGTATGTACTGCAGTTATTTAATTCCCAAGTTCATCCAAAATCATTCAGTTATAAACTTAAGTGACAAAAACAAAAATTGGCCAGGACTTCACTATACCCTGGCATTTTGCCACGTGGTAGAAACAATGTACAAAATAATAATCGGAGGGTCCGGGTCCATCTTCTTGTCTTAATCTTGCAGCTGCAAGGTTTAAAACCAATCAGACTTGTAGAATTGTAGTTAAAAGAAAGTGAGAGCAGCAGCGGTGACAGCAGCAGCTGTATCAAATGGGTAACAATTGGCTCCCTACAAAAGTTTTGTTCTTCAGGAGGTTAATAAGGCAGGTACTATTTAGATTTTTTTAGAGTAACTAATACAAATATTCATCTTACAACAGTGAATTTTTAGCAAACACAGATTAAAAGTATTATAATTTGGTAGAGAAAAAAAAACTGTTGCAAAGAAAACAAAAGGCAGTAATTGAATTTAACACAATAATTCAACAATCATACTTATAATAATACTGTAGTATATCTGGCAATATTTGAATCACAGCCAAAAGAAGCATTAATCCATGTCTGAATAACAAGTTGAATGAATGATTGATTGACAGATTGATTAATTGAATGACTGATTGATTGATTACTTGATTGAATGATTGATTGATTGATTGGATAATTCACAAACTGATAAGCTAATAGCTTGTAACTGATATTATCATTATTACTTCTAAAATAATATTAGATTTGTATTTCATTGCTTCTACCAAAAGGGTTAACAATATTCAATGAATGAAAATAAATAATAAATTTATATTTAGATAATAAAAAATCTTATATGCAAATTTTATTCAATAAAATACACTGAACAGATTTGCTCTTTATTAAAAATTTTAAACACAATCTACAGCACTTGAAAATATTTCCTAAGGGACTTTTTTTTAATCCAGATGAAGATGAACTGACAGGTAATGTCCTACACAACTAACGACTGATGGTCACCGAGTAAGTCCTCAGCCACTTATGGATGGAGAGCTAAAGCCAAGCAAGCATTAAATGTGGTAACCTAGTATAGAGTCAACTAACAAAATTTATACAGAGTAATTTGAATGGTAAAATGCTGCTGTAGAAATGTTTGCATTTTTTTATATAGTCACCTACTAATAACTTGAATTATCTAGACAATTATTTTATTCTTTTGACAGATCAACTCTGGAGTTGCAAAAACGTTAGCTTCAATCTGAAGAAGAGACATGAAGGCAGGCAAAGGAGGAGAGAGTATAGATGGATGGACTATACTTTGCTAGCTAGGATCAAGATAATATGCTGACTGAACTAGTAGCCTAGTATTATTTGATGCTATGAGAATCACATCATCACCAGAGTTACAAAAATGGACAGTCCACTGTCACCTGAAGTATTCAGCTCCAATGTGAAGAAGAGACATGAAGAAAGCAGGCAAAGGAAAAGAGAGTACAGATAGCGCATCCATAGAATACACTATACTCAGGCGCGGATTTAAGGGGGAGGGGAGGGAGGGGGGGGGGGGGGTTGCGTAACCGACGCCCCCATTATCGTCAAAACTTAGTTGTGAAAATAGTAAATTAGAAGTAAAAATAGACATATACTTGGGCAAATACAGGGAACCGGAACACTGAAAATGGGGAAATACCCCCCACTTTTTGCTCGCCAAAATCAAACCAGCAACCACACCCACTCTGTCTGGAAAAGTGCCCCCCCCCCTTCCTTTGGCCAGGTCCTGGATCTGCCCCTGATACTATAATAATTACGGCCAAGATATTACGCTGACTACCAGTACTATTTGTTGCTATGAGAATCATGTCACCTCTGATGTTGAAAAATGGGCTGTCACATGAAGGTGATGCAGCTCTAACCTGAAGAGAAAACATGGAAAGACGGGGCTACCGATAACATGGCAATAGGATTACACTATACTAGCTATGGAAATAATAAATTATTAAGCATGATATTTTTAGAATTTTTTTTTGTAGTTGAGAAGACCAAACATTTTGTAAAATAAAAAGTTGTTTCCTGTATATTGAGGGTACTAAAGATAAAGTTGACGACAAACGTTAAAAATATCCTAGTACTAGCAGTCATCCTATTGCATAAGACAACACATTATTAAAAGAAGTCGTCTCTATACGATCATTTTTTTTATCACACTGTATGAATGACTATTTAACAAATATTTAAAGCTCTTTTTTTAAAAATTTCCTCTATGTTTTATCCTTGATTGTTACTAAGCAACTTTTACACAATTTTGAATTTTATCGTAAGTGTACAAAATTGTTTGGGCAAGTTGCACTTGCTATTGACAAATATCCGAGAAACTCACCTTGCAGATAATTGAGACAAAATCTCAATATGGGACCTTGGTTAATGATTTTATAATTTATTTTAATGACATGAATTGTATATCTACTAACTACAATATTCATAATTTTGAGAGATAATATTTAGAATGAAAATAATAAGGTGTGGTCTATATGCTGAAAGGTAATTAACTACTTTTAATTAAGTTTACAGATGAGCTATTATTGGTGGTAGCAGTATGTTTCATTAGACTAATTCCCAGGTGATCATCATGTCATCATAATCTATACAAGCGACTCATTATGCGTAAATATAATACAAATAATTTAATAAAAATTATGCAATTCGAGTCACACTGTAATTACTACTTATAAAAAATATTATATTGCTGTTAATTGTGAGTTTAAATTATCATTTGGGCCTAGGTTGACTAGTTTATAATCCTGAATATTAGTGTATATTTACTGTAGACAATTTTGCGTTCATCAACCTCATAGATTGCCCAAATTACCAAGCGATTCTCTAAAGCATTCACTGCATTTTGCGACGGTCGAACGACTAAACCATCGGTCTCTGTGTGTGTGGTTTCTGACGCGATAACAGCTACTTCTACTTGTCGGCCGACTGTTTGAATCACTATAAAAAAACAACCGTTGGCCGGCGAGACCACATACACACAGGGAGCGATGGTTTAGTCGTGCGACCGTCGCACAATGCAGTGAGTGCCCGGCCTTACATGACTCGAGTAAACTATCCGCATTGAACTTTGCAGGCCATTTTAACTAGCTTGGTAAGTTTTACTGGGCAGATTTCATTCTGAGAAACTAACTGGCGGACGGGGTTAGTTTTATGGAGAGAGATTTCCTAGCCTGTCCACACTGGACTTTTCTCAAAGAGTCATCAGTGAGTTTGTTACCGAAATAACTCCAGAGCGATTGAGGCCTACTATAAGTTAATTGGGGATGAGGTACTTGCCTCAATTACGTGTACATTACATATTACACTACAGTACAACTAATCTGTCCGAGTCTGATTGTTATTTGTCAAAGTATGTTAAAAATTCAAAAAGGAATTTACTGAAAACAAAAATGAGCAAAAGCAAACTTTGAGGTATACTTATACGGTAATCTTATCTTAATCTTATCTTAATCTTATCTTAATCTTATCTTAATCTTATCTTAATCTTATCTTAATCTTATCTTAATCTTATCTTACAGATTCTGTTCAGATAATTTAGTTTAAATTAAACTTTTTACAGATTTCTAAGTCTGTTCTTTTCGATTGTTTATAATCCTGCTTATAACAAGCTTAAGTACATGAATTATTTTTATTATACCAAGTTGTTTAAGAATTGAATCAATGGCCAACGAATTGGAAGAATAGCCCCACAAAAGCTCTATTAGAATAACAACCTAAAATAACAGAAATCCATTTCCAGTTGGTAATAACACCCGGAGGGCATTGACCCTGTGTGATACCTTTTTCTAAATAAAATATTAGGCTTCACCACACTTCCAGTTAAACCTAGGCGTGTAGTAGTTCACTGTAATGTTTAATCCTACATTTGGTTTACTTTCATTTAATACTGATACAATCTCCTTTTGACTGCTTTATGCTTATACGTTCTTCACAAAGTAGTTGACCCACCTTTGCAGACAAACTTATATGGAAACCACCGATAAAAGATATTCATTTAAATGACTGTTCGTTCTTGCTATCTAATCAGTGCATTTGATACCTCTTGTAATTAGCTGTGGACACTCTTGGGGCCTGTTCGGGCGAGAATCGGAAAAAGAAGCATAGGGTAAAAATCCGATTTTTATCGACGGGTGGTATGTCCGTTCGCGTAAAACTCTGAATTCTAAAAACACCGGATGACTAGAAAAAAAGCTATTGATCTTGATTTCAATCACTCTTGTTTTCCAAAAGCTGCACTACAAATCCGAGTAACTTTACTCACACTATTGAAATGTTTACAGTACTAGATTTTATAAAATGGTAAATTTATATCAAATAGCGAGAGACGGCATTGATCTCCGCAATTTTATTGCCGCAATCTGCCCTCTCTCTAACGATCTCCAATGGCCCATGGTCCTACAAATAAAAGGTTTTAGGGTATTGAATTAGTATAGGCCTAAATATGAACAGACTGCACTACTCTCCATATACATAAAAATTCTCCTTACTCGTATTCAATTATGTTCAAATCTATCGACGGAGTAAAACATTGGTAAAGCGATTAAAAACAGATTAGGTCATAAAAAAGGTTCCCCGCTGTAAAAAATATCTAGTTAATTGCAGGGTTGGCATATCGGGTTGTTGCGGTGTTAAATCCATGGGCGGCCTACAATTAACACTTATTCGGGTGAAACTGGGATTTTTTTAAACCGATAAATAACGGTGTAAAACACTGAAAAAAAGTCGCGCGAACGGGCTCTTGGACTTCAGAAGTTGGTTTTTGTGTATGATAATTTACCTCCCATATGCGGCCAACAGAAACGCTATGCCGTTTTGGGCAATGTATACAGAACCTCCCGTAAGGGGCCACCTCACCTCTCTCGGGCAGAGTGTGTTCCCTTATTTGAGGTTCAACTGTAACAAGTATTTTTGATTAATTTGATTAATTTTCCTAGCTTCAGGACAATTAGATTTAATTGAATAATTTGGTGTACAAATTGTAATATTCAAACTAGATATAATTTTAATTTTTTTAACGTCATGTAAATCAAGACATTTTGTAATTTTGTGATCAATTTGGAATTATTTTTGAGCTATCTACTCCGATAAGCCTGACCAGTGGTCTTAAAACATCTACTCAGCAAGTTCAAATAACCATCAATTTTCATAGGTTGTCTCAAGAGAGACTTTAACAAGTCCATTCTTTTGATTAAGGTGTCCTCCTAATGAGAATTTCTTAATGAAAAACAGACTAGTAAGTACTCTTCGATGTTGTACATATTCTTAGAAATTGGGCAATATACCCAAGCTTCATTGTCTCAATTTGAAATGTTGATATACAGCTGAACCTCCCTGTGTGGACATCTCTCTTAAGTGGACACTTCAAAGACCTGTTTGTTCTTCCTATCTAAACAGTGCATGTGGAACCTCGTAAGTGGACACCTCACATAAACGGACGTGGACACGTTTTGTCTTAAAATTTAGATTTTTTGTATGTTAATTTGCCTCCCATAAATGGACATCCTGGAAAATTAAAGTGATTTTTCTGAACAACGACTACAAATTTTTGTATAAAATCGTCCAATCTTAAAAATGATAAAAAATATTTAATGAAATATAGAATGCGGTGTCTAGGCATTTGAGAGCCCATTTTGGGTTGAGAAGGCCGTGAAATGTGCGACATAAGGATGTAAATAATTCTACAACTTCAGCCCTCTATCAGCCGAAATTTTCGCAAGCAGACATCTCCCATAAGCGGACACTTTTCCCAGACCCGAAGATGTCAGCTTACGGGAGGTTCAACTGTATGCTATTTATTACGAGCAGAGCTTTTCTAAAAATTACAACTTGTATTATAATAAATTATTGCTACACATTAAGGTAAATTATTCTTAGCCAAAATGTCTAAATATTGCCGATTATTTTTAGCCTATGGCCAACAAAATGAACATTTTTGGGGATTTTCATTTAGCCAATTGGATAAGAGGTCATTTCGATTTTAGCCAAAATAGAATTTTAATAGCCATTGGTGATTTGCCAAATGGTTAGAGTGAGCATAGTTACAGGGATGTAATTATGCTGGGCGGAGGTGGGTGGGACCACCCACCCTAAGCTTATTTTAAGGCCTTCAACCCAGCCTAACTCCAACCTGCCACCAACCCTAACCATATGAAAAAGGTAAAAGTATCGGTTTAATCATTTTACCACCCACCCTTACATGCTATGTTATATCTGTACAAGCGACTCGTATAATTCTTTTCCAGGATACTAGGATGATGTAATCTTGTCCTTGTAATTGGCAAGTGGGCGGATCGAAATGTTTACTAGTAGAATCGACCAATCACGATGCTTCCTTTTGAATCAACCTAACCACCAGTCGAGAGGACTACCAAACAACAAATTATACCTGAAAAGTACTCCCATGATTGTAATTTTTGTCACTCAGTTCTCATTTTTCGTGCAGTTGCAATCATTCATCACGTTGCCTAGGCCTAGGATAGACCTAAGCCTAGGCCCGGGTAGACCCTTTTTGGAACGCCAAACTTTGATCAGCATGTGTAATGTAATGGTGCCACGTGATTTTCAAATTCAATCAAGCATACAATTTGGCACCCGTATCGTGGGTGCAAATGGTCACGCATGAATTACTTTAATAGGCCTTATGGCTAATCTAAAATAAGCGAGTATGGGACGTCAACAGCACCTAAACAGCAATCAAGCAATAAAAGTGACTAACCCAATCACAAGGCCTGTGAGACAGGCTAGTACAGTACAATACAAGACTGCAGTAATACAGCCCTCGAAATTAGAACGAAATTTCCCCGGCAAAACAATGCCGCCGAAAATATGCTTGTCCTCGGCATATGCCGGCAATCTAAATTTTTAATTTTCTGGTGTCCACAAGGCTTAGCCTAAAATCGGCTTTAGGACCAGATTGCACTGAATAACTCACCTGCCCTCTATAATGTGGAAGTAACACCACGAGGCACCCACCAAACTGCATGTCAATATTTTCTGTAAAATTATACCTTTATTTATTGTAATATTAACATATTTTCATTATAGAAATTGTTAACTAATATTTTATTACAAATAATAGTAGATATGAACATTTTTTATTGTCTGGAATTATAATAATTATCAGTTTAAATTATCGAAAAATTGGCTAATTCCGTTAATAAAACTTTTCTGAGAGTGCTAATTAAATCCAATTAAATTTTGTTTACTTCGTATTTTTCGTGTGGTCACTACCATATCGGCTCAAATTAATATAAATTATCCCCATGTTACAGGTCCCAAACTTTGTTATACATCGTATAATCACAGTTGTTTTGCAAATGTAATCCCCAAAGTAAGTTTTTGTGTTATACAACACTGTATGTTATGTAAAAACATCTTGCTGCAGCCTGTCGCAACCCTCTTCCTAGCCTGGGTATTCCCTAGGTTAGCTAGACTAGGCCTACTCTACCCAAACTATCGGCGGCAAATGGGGGCTGTGGTAGGATCGCAAATCGTCGGCAAAAACGTCGGCAAATGGCAATACCGACGTTTTTAATTTCGAGGGCTGAGTAATAATGTATTCAAGAATTACATTAACAATGTATGTGATAAGACACAAATAGAATATTGATGACAGGTTTTATAGGATTATTTAGGATAACAAAGAATAAGGTTGTCACCATGATAATAACAATTAAGTATACTTTGTGGTCATCAAAAAAGATAAGTAACAAAACCAAGAGAGTGATAAGACACAAATATAATGTTGGTGACAGGATAACAAAGGATCAGGTTGTCACCATGATAATATTAATTATGCACAAATGACAGAAAATGTCAACATAAGACTGACAATGATAACAGAATTGAAAATTGACAGATGATTGAAAATGTCATCAGATGAGTGATAGCAACAATGACAAGTTAGAAAATGTCATTTGAAGAAAAAAAACCAAATTACAGAATGTCAATAGCAGAGTGACAATGAAAACACAGTGTATGAATAAGAATATTATTTGAACTGTGACAATAACAAGAACTGAATTATGCATGATGATTAAGATTGTTGTCAAAATTTTGAAAATGAAAACGAGGATTAAATTACCAAAAGGACTTGCAGAGCACTATTGGATATAGACAATAAACAGTTGATTGAAAATGTCATCTGAAGAGTGACGATGATAAATAAATTAGAGAATGTCATTAGAAAATTAAAACAAATTACAGAATGTCATTGGTAGAGTGACAATAAAAACACAACAGGATTGAGAATATTATCTGAACTGTAATAGTAACAAGTGCTGAATTATATATGATAATTGGAAATGTTATTAAAATTGTGAAAATAATAACAAGAATTGAATTATCTAAGGATTTGCAGAGAAATATTGACATGCATGGTGCTGAGACGATTCATGAATAATTAAATCACTATTGCTGCATCTATTGCATACTGTGTTCCCTAATGTCAACATAAAATAAAACTGTTGCTATTATTTAAGTAAAATCTTAAGAGTTTAGTTTGCTAGTGGAATTTTTTTAATGTCAATTTTTAAAAACATGATATTCAGAATACTACTTACTATAAATGGACTAACATATTAGTTGAAACAATAATAAATTACTAACTAAATTACATTGCAAGTATACTTTGCCATTTTGACAAAATAATCCATATTAAGGCAAAATAAGAAATAATAAAGCGTCAACCTCTTAATAGCGTAAGATATTTTGCCGAACGATAAACGAACGGTACTGGGTCTGGACAATAGCGTTCCGGTTCCACATCAAGACATTCCATTCGTAGAAGT
>JAOTQE010069403.1:0-17208 GCA_025631205.1 Nesometra sesokonis
AGTTGGATATTATGGTTCAACCTGTACATCAATTTGTCATTGTCTGAATAATGTTGCATGTGATAGGGATACTGGTGTCTGTAGTAATAATCAAGGATGTGAGAAGGGGTATCATACATATAATGACGTATTTTGTCGAGGTAAGTAGCGTTTGTCCACATTGTGCTGAAGCAGAGCCCCACCAGGAAATTCGCTTGAATCATCATCTCATCATCATCATCATCATCATCATCTTCATCATCATCATCATCATCACCATCATCACCATCGTCGTCGTCGTCGTCATCATCGTCATATCAGTGGCGTATCCTGGAGTGGAGACGGTGTTTATGGTGCTCGAGCACTCTTCCTCGGAGTTAGAAAACAATGAAATTCTAAAATATCAAAATTGGGCCTCGAGAACACACCCTTCATGAAAATCAATCATTTTTCGTGAATGTTGTTGGCGCGATTACTGCGCTTTTGTTTTTAAATATATTTATCCTCCTGAGTCCTCGCGTCCACATATGTGGACATGTGTTTGGAAAATCAAAACTATAGAGTTAGTACAGCACAACACATTTACTGCTATAATACTCTCTGAAGATTATACTCTCTGATGATTTAAAAAAGGTGTCTGCTGCCATCTATAGTTGGATTTTCCATTTCATTGCCTATTACCTTGCGCAATAGGCTCCCAAAGTGAAATGTAATCTCATTTGTGTCAATTTTGTCTGATAGAGAGCGCTGTTTTCCTTTATCTTTTTTGTTTTTTGGGGGGTTTTACCCCACCTGTATCTCAGAAACCCCTTGCCAAAAAAAAAATCTTTGGACCCCTTCTAATTACGATAAAAACAGCCTATTTCAGCATTTAATACAATGATTTTAAGAATATATGAATGTCGAGACTCAATAGGGTAGGCTTATTAAATAAAACATTAGGGTCATTTAGAGTTGTTTTTATTTAGCCTACCATAAAACACCAGTACCGATAAAAAATAGTGTTTTTCGTTTTTTCCCTCTCCATTATAAATTCTATTTCTCCCATTCCGAAAGCGTACCAGTTACGAGAAAGCAGGCATGTTAAGGGCGTGATGAGCCGATACGCGACAGAGTCGTTCTAGTACGTGAAGAACTTCTCTCTGATTACGTGACACGCTACAAACGGATCAGCAATTTCGTGTACGTTTTGCACCTTTTCTCAATCAATGGTGCTACCGTCAAAGGGTTGTAGCGCACATCTCTAGCGATTTTGAATGTCTGAACATGCTTTAAACAGGTGATATATTCTTCACTATAAACATTTCAGTGTGACATTTGTCGTAGTATTCCGGGTGTCACGAATCGTAAGACTACAAAGGTTAAGACTAAGACCCCCTAAGACCTAAGACTATGACTCCTAAGACCCTAAAACCTAAGACCATGCTAAGACTACAAAACCTCAGGGTCCTACAAAACCATCCTCGAGACTGTCCGATATCGCCCGGTGATAATGACGACCAAGTGTCCAATTTAATAAATTTTAACGAAATAATAACGCTCGAAGGCAGTTTGTTACACCACCTTTGTCAAAAAAATTTTTTTTTTTACGTGTAAAACAATAGGCCTACACATCATTTGCTCACGGCGTGCCGTAACAACTTTGTGTTGAAAGTTTAACCATTAAACTATATGTAAACGCGTTTTATACCAAATTATCGAGAAAAGGAGGTGAAACGCCGACCGAGTACTTCATGCTGACAAATTCACCTCTAAATTATTTTAGACATGCCTACAGGGGCTGGGAAGCCTCAGACCAGATCCGTTTTCAAAATGGGTGGCGCCGTTTACAAGGCCGGGTGGCGAGGAACTCTCATACGGAAAAAATAATTGCGTCCGGGTGGGCGTGGTTTCCGGATTCAGTTTAGACAAGCGAAAAGAAGGAAAAAAGTTAGGTCTATTTTCCGATTTTTGCGTTTCGGTACCCTGTTTTGACCAATGTGCTTGTATATTTTTATTTTTAGTGTCAATTTTAGACCCGTCGCTCCTAACATAAGGGGTATGGGTGGGACGCAACTATTTGCCGATAATAGAGGGTTTCCCACTAAAAATATATGGGACAGGTTTTTCCTCTTTAGGAGTCGTAGACTTAGGTCTTATGGGATCTTAGCTTTCGTAGTCCTACGATTCATGACACCCGTAGTATTCCTTTTAAATTATGTTTACTTTTATATTTTCACCAGCATGTGACACTGGAACCTATGGGTACTCCTGCGCTTTGACGTGTAATTGCCAAGATTCTTCATGCCATCATGAGACAGGTTGCGATGGTGGATGCCTTTCTAATTGGTTGCTAGATTCCTGTACTACAGGTAAACAACAAATTATAAGCATGTTGCATGTGGCAAACCTCGAACGACTATTAAAATTAGTGTTGCCTAAAAGTGACGTACTCTGCGATTTGGTTAACTAATAGGGATGGTTATTTCCCTTACTCCTGGACAATTTAATGCGCTATTTTCAAAAGTAAGAAATGATGAATCATAAGAAATAATATCTCTGTGGTGATTATTGAATATTGAGATTTCCTTTAAGTAATAACGATGGCATAAGATTTTTGAGTAAAATGATATTAGTGAGTAAATAATGGGTTGGCTTTCTGAGTAGGGACGGAATCAATGTTTGGTTTGGGAGGTGCGAATAATCGATGACCAAACTGCCTCTATTATTCCGATTGGCATTTTCAAAAGCAAAGAAACATTATTTGCCCCTATTTGCGTTTTGAAGCCTCTCCGTTCCTATTTGTGCCCACTTTTTTGCCTACTACATGAAACTACATGCCGAGAATAGGCTATATCGGAGTTGAATACTGTACGAAACGAAACAATTCCACTACAATTATAACAGTATACACAACAGTATACTGACTTGCCTTGTTTTGTTACTATATAGAATAACAATGCGTTTAGTTGACAGTTTCTGAGTTTCGTTTTGTATTATTTTTGATTTTATAGGAATCATTGGAACCTCTAACATACAAGTAAATCCAGGGCAGTCTTCCACATTTGAATGTCGGATTCATGGAGACACCACAGGTGTGAATATCCAGCTGATAGTTGGTTCTGGTACTGATACTGCTGATGAAATTAAAAGATCAGAATCAAATGAAATTACAAGCGTTTCATTTACAGCCACAGCATATGAAGGAACTTTCTACAGATGTTATATAACAAATGAAACTTATAGTGCATATATGTATCATACAGTTAGTCTCTTTAGTAAGTTGTGGTAGTAATACTTATGCGTATGCTTGTCATATTTTCAGTAATTAAACAAAACTAATGATAATGGATGCTCCACTAATTTATTTTTAAATTCCACCCAATATTTATTTAATGAAAATTCAAAATTCCATGATGTCATCAATATTTTAGTTGTTGTACTGACCATTTCCTGTGAATACATGTTGTCATGTAATTGTTGGCCTAAAGGATTATGTAATAAAACATACGGTAGATCACAGAACTAAACTGTTGTGATAACAGAGAACGCTATGACAACTATTATTATTAGTAGTAGTATCGTTGTCGTCGCCGCCGTCGTCGCCAACACCATTCATTACCATTAATAATAATGTCTTAATTGTACTAGAATGGCAACAATATTATATGGAGGTGTTCAACAAGTAAAAACAAGAACAATTTTGGCTTAATTTCCTTGTAATTAAGGCAAAAATGACGTTTGTGTGTATGGTTCCCACAAACATAAAATTCAACCTCTAGACCCAGATAATATGAGAAATTTTGACTGCAGTTGTACATTTTATAAATACCTGCCTAAACTACCATTTAGTTGTAGGCTACCACTGTTTTCTTTTTAACTCTCCTACCACCTACCCATTTAGCTTGCTATTATGCTACAGTACTTCGGGTCTTACAAAAAAAAACATTACTTAAATCTAGAAAAAATCTAGGCCAAACCTAGGTAAGTTGCTGATTCCATCCAGATGCCATGACAACAGTCATTAAAAAAAGATTATTTTCTCGAGAGGTAAAGGGATGTACCCTTTCTTTAATTCACCCCTTTTACACTGTGTGCCCCATTTGATTTGTCTCCTACCGCTTTTGTCACTTCAACTATTGGTAGGTATGTTTATCTAATAAATATAGTTGCCTGTATGTAGGCTTACCAACATACACAGGAACACCTGACGTAGACGCTGTTACTGGATCATCGGTTGATTTGACTTGGCGAAAATGGAGTACAGATGATGGAGACTCTGGAGACCCTCCTATTGTTGGCTATGTTGTACATTACACTAAGCAGTCACTAACAAAATGGAAGCAATTACAAGTCAATCGAGCCAGTGCAACAGTGCCTGATTTAGAGTGGGAAGAAGCATATCTGTTTCAAGTGGCAGCTGTCAGAGAGGGTGCCGGTGGGGAAGGCTCTAGAGGAAGTGTATCGGTTTTGGCAACAACACTTTGTGGAGGTGAATTTATTTAAATTTTGCTAATCCAGTCACAAAATCATTGGTAACAATCATTAAAAAAAACCTTGAGATAATATGCATCTATGTTATTACAAAAAAATGTTTTTTTTTAGTGATGTCATTATGTATTTTAGCTGATTGAAAATGTCTTGTTTAAATTCTAAGCTCTCTATTAACTTATGTATGTCAGTAGTCATTTTACATTATAGTGGATGTAGAGGGTGTATGTGTTGGTTTAATGTTTTTTTTAATGATGTCATTATGTATTTTAGCTGATTGAAAATGTCTTGTTTAAATTCTAAGCTCTCTATCTGTTGTATTAACTTATGTATGTCAGTACTCATTTTACATTATAGTGGATGTAGAGGGTGTATGTGTTGGTAAGATATTAATTTTATGTACAGTATATACAGTAGTGTTCTAAACAAAGGAAGAAGGTGCGATAATTACACGGGAGTTGCTTCTCTGTGATTTTAGTTTTATACATCGCTGTTTATCCATCTAAAGCAAAACATAGTAATAATACAGTGCAAAATATGTGAGGTCTCAATACAGATTGAAGCAAATTGTTGATGAGATCAAATTGTAATCTTGAAAATCGGTCTGATCAGTGTTTATGCTGAGAAAAAGTGTAAAATTGATATTCTTGTTTAAGATCTTTATGTAACGGGAGGATCTTGGATGGGGTCCTCCTTATTTTCAAAAGTGCACACCCCACATACACACCCCTCATTTTAAATGTGCCCATTTTACAAATTGACATCAATAGGTAGAACTTGAAACAAACTGCCCCAAGAGTGTAAACATTTTTTTATTCTTCATTCTTCATTTTTATTTTGTTTAGTTTTGTCAAATTTTGAATGGAGAAAAACCCAGCAAAACAAATAGTCTTAGTCTTCGTATGTCATTATTTTATTAGGGAAAATGATGTTATCGATGACATGTTGAGTAATTGTATAATTGTAGTATTGCAGGCTTTCTGAGTATACCAATAAATTCTGTGGCAAAATATGTACATCGGTTTTGTTGAAACCCCTCCAAACTACTATTGTTTGTTTTCTTTTTAGAAACATCACCACCAAAAGTAAATACAAACATGAGTCCAGAGAATCCTAAGCAGATTGAACTATCTTGGAAATCATTAACGGTAATTGTTTTTTTACTTCATAATCAAGAGTCGATTATGGAAAAAATCTTGCTTTGCCCTTTACCAACAAACCATACAAATTGTAAGTAAACCTTTTTTGGTGTTAAAAAAAAATAAAATGAAAATCTACATCAAACATGGTTCATATATTGAAAATACCAAAAAAAAAGAAGAGAAGTCTCTGTGTCGATTTCTTGATGGTAATGTAGGCCTTTGTTGTATGTCGTTAAGTTTGGCCAAGGCGAGCTCATCAAGAAGCTGGCATACAGCCTCATAGGTACTCAGAGTCTTCCACGAGGAGTATTGTAACCATTTTTAAGACCACGTTTTTTAGGAACACGGTTTTGTTGACACTAAGAAAAACATTATTAACAGAATAGCAACAGTAAATTATAACACAAAACACTCCGGAAAAAAAAAAAAACAATTTTAAAGAAGTTCGAAAATTGTGAAACGGAAGAGATAATTTTCTTGTTGTCAGACTAATTGTAAGATACATCCACGATGATATTATTGATATTATTATTATTAAAATTTATATAGCGCACACTTATACAATTATACATGTAATCAGCGGCGATTTACAAACATCATTTATGATATACGAAAGATAGAGATATCAAATAATTTGGTGTGACAAAGATACAAATTAGGCCTAAAGATAACAGATTACAAAATTGCATATTAAATATTGTACGCCTGATTGAAATAGTGGGGTTTTCTGGAGATTTTAAATTGGTAATAGCTTTGACTGTTTCTTATGACACACGGAAGTTTGTTTCAGACAACAGCAGCATCAACTGAGAAAGATCTATCCGCAAATGTCTTGCGTTTTTGACTTCGGTATGATGAATTTGGCTGCACCATCTGACGCTGAACGAGCAAGACGAACGGCAGATTGGATCCTGAGCATGTCACACAGGTAGTCTGGTGCTGTGCCATGCAGAACTTGAAATGCCATACAGGCAAGTTTAAACTTGCTTCGAAACGCTATTGGGAGCCATTGAAGTGTTTTCATGGCCTCTGTAACACTGTCACGTCATCCACGTTTGAGGATTAGTTTGACAGCTTGGTGTTGTATTCTTCGAAGTGGTGCTGTGTTAGTAGGAAGCCCATAGAAAAGC
This sequence comes from Nesometra sesokonis, assembly GCA_025631205.1. Lineage (NCBI taxonomy): Eukaryota > Metazoa > Echinodermata > Crinoidea > Comatulida > Antedonidae > Nesometra > Nesometra sesokonis. Next base: position 6,722 of record JAOTQE010069403.1, read on the forward strand.
GCATTAGCGTAATCTAGGTGCGACACTACTAAGGAATAGACAAGTTGCTGACAAACCTCCTTCGATATATAATCGCGTATCTGTATGATGTAGTACAGATTAAGAGACGCGATTCTGGTCTGTTGGATGCCGTCCAAGGAATTTTGTTCATCCAATTCTAATTTTTGAAAGTATCGTTTGAATTAAGTTTATACACTTTTATTTACAATACATGTATCGTATGATATCGGTCAATTACTTATACAATCACTCATTGTCTTCTTAGTATTATCTTTAAAATTGTCTTTCACCACTCTGTGAAAAATGTCCATGGCAGTTAACTATTGTTCGGGTTTTTTTTTCTTTTCTTATAGAGTGATGAGGCTAGGTGTTCAACTGGTGTTGAGTCATATACAGTGTCCTATTGGCCAGTTGGTGACCAATCTGCCTCTTCTTCGGATATAACTACAGATACGTCATATACAATGGATCAACTTGAAATATACACTCAATACAATATCATTGTAACAGCCAATAATAAGGATTTTGTTGGAATGCAGAGAACGATACAACAATACTCACCAGAAGAAAGTACATTTCTTAAATGTTTTTCTTTTTTTATGTATAGATGCTCTAATTTATAATATATATGTGTGTATGTATGCTGAGACTATTATAGAAAGAGACTGGAGTAACTGTGCATTTCCCTTTGTTTCTGATATGATCACTCCGGCTAGTGTTTGTTATGTAAGTGTGGTCAGAGTAACGAAGTGGCACAATTGACTGTAACATGCTGCACATGCGAGCTGTTAAGATTTATTCCAAAATCGAATGGTAACATTAAAAAAAACCCATAAAGTTTGGACCAAATGTTACCGTTACTACGAACCTCAGCAATTTAAAATCAGCAATTTAATAGTTTAACTATTCAAAATTGTAAACCATTAGGTGTATTTTTTATGGTGTAAAGATTGTGTCATTTATTATCGCTTTTGTGACAGAGGCTTTTATACATTATCAAAAGTTTAATAATTTATAAAACAACTTCTGCCACAAAAAGGTGATAATGAATACAGTAACCTATTTTGTTACCCCATAAAAATACACATAATGATTTACAATTTTGAATAGTTTAACTGTTAGATAAAACTAATTTTAAAATAATGAGGTGCATATCAAGGTAGAATTTGGTACAAATTTATGAGGTTTTTTTTTGTATTTTACCACTTGACTTTGAAATACCTTGTATCTGAACATGGCTATAGCAGAGAAACCGTGAACCATGCACAAATAACAGCATGGGTTCGAGACCCGCTCGCACCATGGTTCTGGTGGTGAAAATGTCTTATCGGATAAGGACTATAAACCGTATGCCCAGTCCACAAAATAGCTGTTGTGCACTTTAAAGAACCCAGTACATCTTTCAAAACGAGTAGGGGGTTACTGTTCCATACAAAAGCCTTGCCGTGGACAGAAGGATGTACCTTAATATAGTAGCTGCAAAAGACATGACGTGACCCTTAGGGGAGTAACAAGTTATTGACTGCAACATCTAGTCCACTGCGCCTCTGATGATTCGATTTGAATTGGAGTTGGCGCGATATAAAGGTCTAAAATATTAATATATTAATAATTATCACTGTTGAAATAAATTGTAACAGAGCACGTGCAGTATCCGTAAAGTAGTTGTGTAACTTTTAACTGTGACCATATATTACATAGCAATGACCAGATCAGTCAAAGGGGAGTAACAAGTTATTGACTGCAACATCTAGTCCACTGCGCCTCTGATGATTCGATTTGAATTGGAGTTGGCGTGATATAAAGGTCTAAAATATTAATATATTAATAATTATCACTGTTGAAATAAATTGTAACAGAGCACGTGCAGTATCCGTAAAGTAGTTGTGTAACTTTTAACTGTGACCATATATTACATAGCAATGACCAGATGAGTCAAAGGGAAATACACAGGGTTTCCTATCTCTTTTCTATATCTTTCAGATGTATGTAATTTAAAATACATTTTAAATGTGCTTTATACAATAAAATTGTCTCAATGAGCAATAATTTTGAAACAGTAAATAGCCTTTGTAATCAAAACAGCAAATAAACAGAACTAACAGAACTAAAATTATCACACCGTGTCACCAACTTGAGGCATGGAGCAAGCCAGTTAATTTTAGGTGGCACATAAAGAGACCACAAACCATCACACCGTTTTTCACCAACTTGCCATGAGGGAAGCCAACTATCTTTTAGGTGGAATATTAAGAAAACACAATCACACCACTTCACCAACCTGCCATGAGGCAACCAGCTATTTCTTTAGGTATTATATTAACAGACCACAAACCATCACACCGTTTCACCAACTTGCCATGAGGGAAGCCAACTATCTTTTAGGTGGAATATTAAGAAACCACAAACCATCACACCATTTCACCAACCTGCCATGAGGCAACCAGCTATTTCTTTAGGTATTATACTAACAGACAACAAACCTTCATACCGTTTCACCAACTTGCCATGAGGCAACCAGCTATTTTTTTAGGTATTATATTAACAAACCTCAAACCATCACACCGTTTCACCAACTTGCAATGAGGTTAAAGCCAACTACCTGTTTAAGTAGTATAGTAACAGGCCACTAAACATCACATCATTTCACCAACTTAACATGAGTTAAGCCAATATATTATCAGGTGTCATAATGGTATGCACATCAAACTTCTAGCCTTTGTAAAAAATAAATAATACCGTTCAAGAAAGTACAATGAAGTTATAACACAGTGTTGAAACTTTACCGTATGTTTTCAATTTCTGGTTGAATAATGCACTGTATGTTTCCTTCATAATATCTGATAGCAATCACCAGCTTGTGGCTGAAATAGAAAAGGCTCTTTCACCTGTAAAGGTCTTTCGTCGATGGTTCAAATGTAAAAAAAAAAATCTTGACTTTAAATATTATATCCTTTGTAATAATTCATGACTTATTTTTACTTCATCTTTCAGAACCGCCAGCTCCCGCAGTAGATGCGACTCATGAAGGCTCATATCTCAATGTTTTTGTAAGACCATCTGACTCATACGGCATGAATCTGTACGGCAATATATCTAATTATGATGTGAGATATAAATCTGATGGAGAATGGATGAATGAAACAATAACAAACGCCCAGGGAAGTAAAGGACATAAAATAACGAATGTAGTAGAAACAGTCTATGAAGTTAGTGTAAGTAGAATTTTCTCCCGTATACCTGTAGCTTTCCTACTGTACAGTTCATTACTGTAAACATTAACGAACATAATTTAAAATATATGCAATGCATAGGCTTCTCCAAGTCAATTTTTTTTATTTTTTGTAATCGATGCAGCGCCAATAGTGCAAATTGTAAACAATAAAAGTGGTAAACATAACAAGATGTCCAATCAGGGAGGCTATGCACATTACTTCATTGGGTGAGTGTTACAGAGATTCACGCCGATGATGTCATAAAATTGTTACTAGTATACGTTCTGTGTTATTTGACAATGTTTCCTAAGTGTTCATACGTTATTACGTCATAACCCTACATTGTTTAAAATAGCCTTATAGAAATAGCTGAAAATGAAAACAAATCAAAACTTCAAAAAGCAATAAACTATTATAATTCATAATTAAATTATTAACTACATTTGAAAATGCAGAAATCTACATATAATAACCTAAAATATTATTAATAAAAAATGTATTGATATATTATTGTATTATATATATATTAAAGCTTTTTTTACAAGTTTGTTTCTTAAGGAAGCAATATTTCACATCCATTCTGGGTCTTTTCATGTGGGCTAACGCGGCAAGTAGGTATACGTCCAATAGAAAAGTGATACGATATACAATCATCAATCTTTACTTGGATCGTTGAAATATTCATAAAAAATGATGTATAGTTTTTAAAAATGTTAGTATTAGAAATTTTGTGTAGCTCATAGCAAGACATTAATTATTAATGTCATTTACCATACACAATAAAAAAATAGACCCATCGTTTAAAATCAATATACCTTCAACAAAGCTCTTCCTCTGCTGTTGAAACAGTACGAGCCATTATATACTTTCGTGTCTTTTGTTCTGTTAAAAGCAGAAATATAGCTGTTTTTGTATCTTAAGCATGTAAAGTGATTTGGTGAAGGTTACGGGTGTCAAATCAATTCTATATAGGCCTATTTGGCAAAAAAATCGTGATGTCAAATCCGAGCTTACAAATCACTGTTGCAAAGGTTTCATATCCTATATGGATAGATCACGAATTTTATCATTTTCAGCCATTTTGAAATCCAAGATGACTGCCAATTAAAAAAAATAGGTTCGATTCAATTCAATTCAAACATAATTAAAATTATAAATATGATACTTAAAGCAAAGTGACGACAGCAAGCTGGAATAGTAGGAATATTTTTTTAATCACGTGGCGCTCTTTCAACCAATCAGTGCAGTTTAATTGTTTGATGTAGAATATAATACATTTTATTATCAAATAACGTATTATTATCTATCATTATGGAGGTATTAACATACTTCCATGCTATCTTAAAGATTCAATATATAAAAAAAATCTAAATTGCCCTGGTCGACAATTACCAATGTATAACAACACCAACGTCAAAGGAATTTATCACAAGAAACTAACCTTATGGCTAATTATTTTAAACCATCCAAAAAATTAAGATTTTTTCATAATTTTCAACAATACGTGAACTTTCATTATTTATGACGTATCTAATGGCTGGATTGTTATACAATTTTAGTATGAATAAGTGAAATTAAATAATCTTAGAATTATGCAAATTAAGAATATTTACATGAAGATTACCTCATTACTTATTATATTACACCTACCCCAAAACACTACATAATATGAACATATTATGTTCATTTTTTTGTTATTCATTTATGCTTTTATTAATAGCCCGATTGTTATAAACTTTATAGGGGCACGTAACAAATTAATTTTAACAAATCAAATCAAGCTGATCTTTCTAATAATCCCACAATCAACGAAATTACACGACATTACACTTATGGTTAATTATGTTACCCCTTACATAAAAAAAAACTAAAGATTTTATATTTTGTGACAGCACGTAATAATTTGACAATTTAAGACGTAATTAGTTACCTGATTGATATTAATCTTAAGGTGAAATATAGCAAATGAAATAACCTTTAGAATAATACAAATGTCAAATGGATTCATCATATAAATCTGAACAGGCCATTACATCTACCATGAAACTAAAGAGTTTTATATTTTTTGACAATATGTAAGCTTTGACCATTTATGACGTAATTAATGGCTCGTTTGTTATGAAGTATATAATATATAAACTATATAATAATATAAAGACCAAAGGAATAGACAGAATTATCGATGACCTGTGACGTCACGAAAGCTTGCCGTCGTGGGCACGAAAACCAAAACAAACTGTGAAGTCCTCTTAACACAGGGCGAGTGCAAATGTTACCCAAAAAATCGGTTGAAATACTTACTGTATTTAGCAAGTGTGATTCTTTTTAAAGATGTAATATCACTTGAAAAAAGACAAAAATTAGATTTTGAAAATAACTTTCTTATTAAGTTTTGACGATGATACTAGAATTTAGGTTATTTAAAAAATATTTACCCCCAATATTACAACGTTATATGCTAAAAATAGGCAAAAAAAAAAAAAGCTGAAAGCCTCTACATTTTTGCTAATATCTCACTGTAAAAATCTTATTAAACAATTTTTTTTAAATACATTAATTTCTATTCTCCAGTTCTTAACTTTGATGCTACTTTGATATTATCAAGTTAATTTCAAAATTAATGTTGATGATTTTTTGGTCATTTTCAGGTGACAATATAATCTTTAAAGCATTAGTAAACATCTGCCTTAGTCTAATATTTAGTAGATCACAGTTGATATTTTTGGTTTTAGTTTACATTTACATGCAAATAAATATAATTTAAGCTAGGCCAAAAGTTGGAATTATGTTTATCCACTCAGTAGAGCTAAGCCGGTATGTGCAGAGCCAAAGGAAATGAGAAGCAAGTCGCAAATGATTTTTCAAAATAGGCAGAAATTTAAAAATGGTCGTCATTTTTTGCAAATTTTATTTTATTTAAAAAATATACAGTTTATACATTCAACTTCCATACTTCTTTAACAATTTTCAGATATATGGTCAATTTGTTTTTTAAATGGGAGTTTAAAATGACTTAACCAATTGACATTTCTACATCATATTAAATCAGCATAACCTTCAGGTCAACCTTTAATGCACAGCAGATCCAAGTAATCAAATAATCTTCATAAAAGTCAGACGCCCCCTATCATCACTACACACCGTATCCAGGGATGCAAGGGCCATGTTTTTAAGTTCGGTATACCTACCTTTTAAACGAAACTTTTTGATATCAAACTTTAAAATACAAATAAACTACCTTTAGCATAATTCTCATTATTCGAATCTTAAGAATTCGTTAAAACAATTATTATTCTGATAAGAAATTGTTTAAAAACAATGAACAACAATCATACAATCGATTTATTAAAAAATATAATAAAGATATAAAACCAAAATTATCGACCAAAAATTATCAATAAACGCAAATTTAAAACAGGCATTTATTTGTGTATTAACCCCAGTGATAACAGAATAACAGAATTTTTCGAAATATATAATAGACACTATGTGATTTTACAATGACAGAGGATAGTGTCAGTCATTTAAAAGTAATAGTTTGAGGGTAAATTAAAAGATAAGTTAAGAAAATCCTAGGCTTTGTTCGTTATGTTCGCTCTAAACACAAAAATGCACAGGGAAAGTATCGCTGAGTGTGGCTCTCGTATGTGCATATGAATGCTGTTTGAAAGTAAAAATTAGGGCTACCGGGAAAAAAAGGTTAACAAAGGTTTCTTGGTATCAATCTAACTGCAAAAATATACTCTTTCAAATAAAAAAAAATCCTCTTCGGTCCACCCTGGAGAAAAAAGTTATGGGCCTTTTAATGAGACGCCATTTTAAGATGGCCGAGATACTACATAGAGCATGGTCATGTTTGATATAAAATTATAGGTAATTTTACACAGATCATTTCTTTCAATTGTACCTATATTGACAAATGTGTATTTTCAAAGATATAAGCCATTTAATGATTGTTACCAGTATTAAAAAAAGTTTCAGTGAAACAGAGAGCAGTGAAGTCCAAGTTTAATGCAGAAATAAAATCAGTGATTTCATTAAAAGTTTTAGACAAGCTTCGTACGGTGTGATGAATTGCACTGAAAGATGGATGGAGATTAGAAAATGTGTTATTAAATGTATCAATGTGCTCATAGTCACATTGTAAATTTGCATTAATTGGTGAACCATCCTCGTCAGAAGTAATTTGATTTAAAGAAACATCAAATGGATTAAATTTGAGGAAATTAAGTCTAATAAAGTCAATTTCATGATCGAGAAAAAAAAATGGTTAAGATCATGCAAAAATTCGTGGTAATCAATTATTCTATTGAAAGGAAATAAAGTATCAGAACACGTGAAGCAAAGCAAGTTTTTTCAACTATTGTAATTTAATTTGGAGTTATCTCTGAAATTGCTCGTCGATTTTCTTTGAAATTTCGATATTTTAGAGTTTAGATAATTTTCATAGTTCACCATTCCCTTTAGTTTAAATTTGACTAGGCCTAGGCTAAAATGGTTAAATTGTGAGGTCATCTACACTCACTAGTTTTTCTTATACCCTATTACCTAATCAATCATATCTTCATAACAAATTGTCATTTCGCAATCATAATTAGCGAGAATAAACTTCAAGTCTATGTCCACATTTTGGTATCTCAAAATCTACTGTGCGCGAAACGGTATGTGTGTACGCGAGCGTTATTTTTTCAATGAAAAAAAATATTATAAATGGATAATCTTTGAGCCCAAAATTCGGCACTTTGGTCTAAGGTTCAAATTGTATGGATAAAATATTCTGAAAGAATATTAATCGTAGATATGATTACATGTATGGCAAATGCAAATATGTCATTATGACGTAGCCATATTTGCATTTTAATTTAACATAGTAAAAATGTAATGGTATTTGATCATATTAATTTTTGGCTTATCTCCCTTAATATTCGTCGAATTTCATTTAAATTTCAGTATGTTAAGGCGGAAATAATTCTCTTTCTACAAAGTACAATCCTTTTCCATTCACTTTGCATTTTGACTACATCATTAAACTAAAAGCCACTGCGGATCAGCTAACTTGTCAAAGTGACGAGTTCAATTCTGGTTTGTCTTGGCTCTGTCACATAATATCCACTAGTCTAGCACATCAGCACTGTCTGCGTGGTGGGGGCCAAATATCATTCATAGTTTAAAGCAAATTTGACAGGTGTAATCCAGTCCAATTTTAATAAAACTAAACATATCTAGTGAGTAAAAGGTGTATGAATATACCAATGGTTCGGAATATGCTGTCAACGAAGAAGTACAAATAAATAAACCTTAAATTGTCCTTTTGAAACTCCTTTAACACATTGAACGATAGGGAAACGCGCCCACTATTTATAAAATACCCACGTAAACAAGGTTGCTAATTCGGTGTATTGATTACTGGTTTCCAAGTTGACACTACACCAAAACAAAACTTGGTGAACTTTTTCTTGTTAAATAATGTGTCCAGATTGATTTGGTGTTGTGCAATAAAATTTGTCTTTAGATTCTTAATATATTTGGCTTTATATACTTACAGACCTTGGCGTTGTAATAATTGCCTTCATTACCCGAGATATACTTCTTCAGAATATACCTTTAGAATAATTACAGCAGGAATATGACAAGACAAAGGAGGCATAAGTCTCAAGATAGTGTTGAATAAAATTGTAGTAAATCAAATACAGGTCTCTGCGATGAGTCGTTATTTAAATAAATTATGATGATATATTGTAACAAGTCAAATTCTACATTATGCATTCTCCAATCAATTTTGCCACAAAATTATTCTATTATACCAAGTAGAAACATGCATATTCTGAAAATGTTGACATCAATGTTAAAATAGAATGAACATTAGTTACGTACATATGAAGCTTTAATTCCACATTTCAAATAACAATCATTATAACACTGATTCTCAATATTCAGGCTAGAGTAGTGAACGGAGCCGGTGTTGGAAACTGGAGCGTTCCATCAAAGATTACATTCAGTGCAAATACAGGTAAAAAAATGAACTGTGAAATTACGCTTCTTAATTATTCTTTTCACTTTTTAGATACTATCTTGTCTTTTTAATTTTTCTTTCCATGTTTCAATTATTCGTTCAATTCTTTTAATTATTCTTTTTATCTGTTTAATTACCATGAATTATTAAGCATTTTTCTTAGAAACCACATTTCTGTAGCTCCCAATCTTTTCTTCATTCTTTTGAATATTGTCGAGCATTCAGAAGAATACAGCAGAATTTGACAAATGTAACACTTCAAAACCCGGATGATTGTATCATTTGATATCCTCTGATTGCATAACAACATCTTCATTTGTGAGGTGTCGTGACAAAATGAGTCATGTTGTACGCCAGGTCATTTTGAGATATTCACAAAAATAGACAAAAAGTCATAATTTCACAAAAATGATATTTCTGTTGTTTTGTTAAATTTAGTAATAAAATGTTATTATACATTCTTCCTGTTTATGTTTATTTACAATAAACATGTTTTTTAAACTACACTTTGTAAAGGCTGTTTTTCAAAATCAATGGAAAGACATACAGGAAGTCAACAGTCAGTTTTTTTTTTTATCTTTAAAGTTGATTTTCTCCAAAATGTGTTTTCATACGTATGTGTTTTAAAATGATTTTTCTCTGGTTATACTGAAGCTATGAACCTCATTTAAAAACCAATGTAAAGCTTATAATCTCTTCTATTCAGGTATGACTCACATCTATTTTGCTTTTCTGTACGACACAACTCATTTTGTGGTGACAAACTGAGACCAAATATTTCCTTGCTAGCTGGATAAGGGGATATCTGTGTATGTGTAGATTTTGTGTTAGAGTAAGAGGGAGGGGGTGATGACGGATATTATTATTATCAAATCTTAATAATTTCATATGTATATTTAATAGAATGAGGTTCTTGTGAGGACGTTGAAGGTGGTATTGCACTATGTTTTTGTTACTCATTTGGAAGAAACGCCAGAAATAATGGATGAAGTGTAGGAAGTTTAGGCTCTGTAAGCAGGCGTAAGCCTCTACTACTAGAGGCTAGCTAGGCTTACTCCTGCCCCTGGCCTACGCTACGACTAGAGGCCTAGGCCTACAGTAAGTAGGTAGTTGTGCTACGCAGCAGCGGCAAACACGCGCACTGTTCATTGGCTAAACTAGGCCTAGAATACTTACGTAAGACTACAGGGGAAGAATAACCGAATTTACATTTATACAAAAATACTAAGGGGTTCTGTAATAATTTAGAACCTACCCGG
>JAOTQE010069414.1:0-17207 GCA_025631205.1 Nesometra sesokonis
TGTTCCAATGACTGGGGGTAATAATTGTGAAGCGCTTTGATCAGCACGGAAAAGCGCTATATAAGCAACTATTATTTCTATTTTCTATTGTATGGAACTGATATTTGTGTAGTTTCATAATAAGACCCCATAAAAAAAGGTTTATAACCATTGCGCGCACCACTTTTGGGGAAATCAAGATTTTTTAAAAAACTCATCTTACTATTTCAAACCATCGTTTATTCTGTCATATTCACTTGAGATGCTTTGGATTTTTTAAAATCAACATGAACGATTCTCACGCTCACGATGGTATGCACAAAAACCAACGGTTGATATCCACTGCAGGCTGCACTGCTTTGTTTATTGTGGCCGTCGTATATGCAAGGGTCTAAAATAATGATGGATGATCGGGCCCACCTCTAGATATTGGTTGGTTTAAACAAAAACAAAAAAAATCCCACCCTCATCAGTTTTGTTTTGGTAGGGTGATAAACTAATAAGTTTTTTTTTTATGGGGCCTAATTCAATTTTCAATTTTCCTTCCTTTGCCTTAGCTCATCCACAGTTTGTTGCCCAAACCTTATACCGACCAGAAAATCTCATGAAACTGTCTGGTTTTAATATTTATTAACTGCTCTATTTCTTCTATTTTTTTTCTAGCCGCCCATTCTTCCAGAGGTTACGCATGATGGCGACACCAATAACTTTGACGACTACCCAGAAGATGATTGGGAGAAAACATTACCAGCAGCAGAAAAGGATCAAGCTATATTTAAAGAATTCTGAGCAATTGAAAGGTTTTTAAGTGATGATGTTATGTGTGCTATTTTTAATTGCCAGTGTCAGTAAGCAAGATATATTGAAAGAAGTTTGAGCAAAGGGATTTGAAGGTTTAGCAGTAATTCTACCAAGTTAATTGTTATTTATGTGTGAACCACAAATATCCATGTGGTTAACATAAATGAGTACTCGTATCTCGATGAACTCTGACTCTATGCCGTCCATCTAAAACCGCTTACCTACAGTAAAAGACAGGTGCATTATTTTATGTACTATAGTTAAACCTCTCATAAGCGGATACCCTCGGGTCTGGGAAAAGTGTCCACTTACGGAAGGTGTCTGCTTACGAGAACTTCGGCCAATAGAGGGCCAAACATTGTAAAATTATGCAGATATACTTATGTCCCACATTTCATTGCCTTCTCAACACAAATGGCTTCTCAAATCTCTAGACACTGCATTCTATACTTCATTAAATTTTATTTATCATATTTAAGATTTGTTTAGTAATATGATTACAGTATAAGAATAATTTTCTACAGACATTTGTATTCGTTGTACAGAAAAATTTTCCAGGATGCTTGCTTGAAGGAGGTAAATTAACATACAAAAAATCTAAATTTCAAGGCAAAAAGTTTCGGCGTCTGTTTACGACAGGTACCAAATTCACTGGTTAGATTAGGAGAAGAAATTGGTCTTTGAATTAGTGTCTGTTAATGGAAGGTGTCAGCACAGAGAGGTTCAACTGTAATCAAATGCTCTTATGCATCAGTTTATTTTGCTTTGAAATTCGTTTGAATTTGTTACTTTCTTCTGAAACTCAGTTTGTTATTGACGGATATTTAGCCGAGGTCAAATCCTTAGACTTGTAATTTACTATGAAATTCAAGCACAGCACGGAACAATGCAATTTTTTTTTTATAAATGTCCACACGTTCATAATTTTCTTCCAAAAGTCACTTCTGTTTTCAAGCAATAGTGGGCCAGTTGGGAAAATTGGTTGGCTTGTTACCTGAAATAAAATTTTTGCTTTTGTGAATATAAAAAAAATGTTTTAAAAACAATCAAGTGCCCTCTAAGGTTTCTGGATTTACAGTCACTTCGCCCCACACCAACTTGTCCCAAAACCATCTCGTCCTAAAACCATCTTGTCCCAAAACCATCTCGTCCCAAAACCATCTTGTCCCAAAACCATTTCGTCCGAAAACCATCTCGTCCCAAAACCATCTCGTCCCAAAACAAACTTGTCTCACATTTATTATTATTTATAAATAGAATATATTATTAACTTTAAATCTCCTTTTTATACTAAATAACAAAAAAAAATAGTAGGCCTATATTTGATATTTTTCGTTGTCCTTTGATTCTTGCTGCAACGATCCCCTATCCAAATAAATAAAGGTAAAGCGTTCAGTACAGCAACTTTAGTGAAGCAACTTTGAAGGATCCCCACGTTTAACTTCTAATGTAAGTGGAACGAAAAAGAAGTGTTAGGTTCAATGTTGACCTCATAAAAAAATAATAAAATAATAATAAATGTGGGACGAGTTGGTTTTGGGACGAGTTGTTTTTGTGACCAAATGGTTTTGGGACGAAATGCTTTAGGGACGAGATGGGTTTGGGACAAAATGGTTTTGGGACGAGACGGTTTTGGGACGAGATGGTTTTGGGACGAGATGGTTTGGGACGAGTTGGTGTGAGACGAGATGGTTTTGGGACGAAGTGACCGGTCACCGTTTTCTGAGCATTTCCAAAATAGATGCATTTATTTTGTGTCAAATCCAACAACATATTTACTCACCACTTACAAGATGAGATCTACGCCATGCTTTCTAAACCAAGTCTCATTATGAGGCTTGGGGAGTGGTGTTAAGTTGTGAAAAACTTAGTGTTTAGCCAGGTTTGAACCCAGGACCTCGGGATTGAAAGACAAGCATGCTAACAACCGAGGTACAGCGCCACTCTACTATAAGTATAATGGCCAGCTTTTGTTTAATAATGGGTGACACATAAGAAAATAATTGTTATTAATAGAAACAAAATGTAGCCAAAGTTTAATAAATTACCTTTAAGTTTATTTAATTAAACAAAATTCTCCTAATCCTTTTTTCCACTCAGGACTATATCTCAATTTGCTTTGTAAACTAAAATCACAGTGACTCAAATAACAATACTAAGACATGATAATCCTTTGTTGACCAGAAATAGTCATCTGGTTCTTAGAGTAAAATGCAACTTTAACTACTGTATGTAAAGCCTGTTATTTGTTTCAATCATAAATGTTCATTGATTTCATTATCAACGTCAGACAAGGAGCCAGATAAAAGAGTACTTCTGGTTAAAGGAAATTGAAGATTTAAAAATGAATCTGTGAGGATAAAATTGTAATGTCATCTAATGGCAACAAGCATTTAACCTTTAAATTTCAGGTGTCAGAAAAAGAGCGAGTTATATTTAAATTCTTTTCAAGAGAGTTTAAAGTTTTATAAATGCTTTAATTCATATGAGGCCAGTTGTGGCAAAACCACTAAGTTGTCACACAGGAAGTTATTGAGAAATAAGCAAATAAACAACAGAAAATATAAACAAATACAAAGGAAATTGGTCTATGTTTTGTCAAATAACTCCAGTTATAGATGTCCGATTTTGATAATTGACCCCTAATTTAAAGCTTGCAAAAATTGTAATATGGCTCTCTAACAATAACTCAATTTTCAATTTTCCTACAACTTGGTGGTTTTGCTGTGTCATGCCTCATATATAGACTGCAAACAAGTTATCCATTTTATTTCAAGCATCAGAAAAAAAAAGATTTTTAACAATTGTGATCAATGGAATTTGAAATTTCTGGAGTACATACATGTACATTCGTGGCAGAGCCAAGCCAATGAAGGGATGTCGAAAAATTAAAATTGATTTGTTTTGTTAATTGTTAAACTACACATTAGTTAATATGCAAAAAAATCTGTTTCATATGTTTCCATGCAAAGTTGTGAACAATCATATTTCAAAGATTTAGAATGTAAATTTTGAGAAAACCGCATTTGAAAACTGTTGCAGAGCCAAGCCAAATTAGACATAAGTCAGACAATTTAAAATTTAGTTTTTTTATGGATTGTAAAACTACATGTACACATTATTATCTATAACATGCAAAAAAGTCAGTTTCATAAAATGTTTCCTTGTGAAGTTATGAACAATCGAAGTTTGAACATTTAAAATGTAAGTTTTGAGAAAACTTTATTTGAAAATTGTTTATCAGTATACATTGACTAAGCAAGGTCATTGTAAATTGCATTTTTTAAACATTTTTTGATCATATATCTCAAAATTGTTAAGGTAGCATGAATGTATGAACTGTATATTTTTGAAATAAAATAAAATTTGAAAAAAATGACCATTATTAAATTTCTGCCTATTTTGGAAAACTAGCATTTGCGTCTCATTGTCGTCTCGTGTCTCATTTGGTTTGGCTCAATTGCTTATGATTTTACCATGACTGAGAAGGGTCATTTTAAATTTCATTTTTTGATCACATACCTGAAAACTGTTACTGTAGTTTAAACTGTGTTTTAGATATAAAAAAAAAGATAAATTGTTTGTTTCTGCCTATTGTGGAAAACTAGCTTTGCACCTTATCCCTCCATTTGCTTGGCTGTGCCACATATAACTGGTAATTTGTTGTGAAGAAAAAAATTAATCCATTTCATTGCAACCATAAAAAAAGTATGATATATTTAGAGAATTCTGATGAAGAGAGATTTTAATGTTTAGACCTTATTGTATAAAACTTGTTATTCATTTGTTGACGCAAACAGTTTAATGGTTCACTGAGCACAGAAACGTAGCAACACCTGCAAGATCATTGATTTGAGCAAGTCGTTGGATCACTATCGATATCCAAACACTATACATCATTCTGTATATGCCACACAGAATTACAATTTATAGATTGTTTATACTTATGATGGAGAAATTTATTTAACTATCTATGCATTGATATGATTAAGCAGACCCTGGTGGTTTGTAAGATCTGAATTATTTTTTTATATATAATTATTTAAAAATAGCATTATTTTTAAGCTACAAAATCATGAGTTAAGGGACCGTCCATAAATTATGTAACGCACAGAGGGGTGGGTACGTATATTTCTGTTACAGTGCGTTAGAGGGGAGGAGGTGGGGGTCTTTTATGTTTGTGTTAAATAACACTCTTATTTCACTTGTAGTGTTAAAGACATCAATATTATTGATAGCAGCATATTCATTTAATTTAGTAATTAAGATTTAATTTATAGACACAAAGAGGCACATACTTCAAGATAAAGGGTTATGGATGCCTATGGTATTATTAGATTAGTGTTATTGAACATTACTTCAGTTGCTTTCTTTAGATTAATGAACATATACTCGTAGATCCTAATATTTTAAGCTCATTTGGTAGACAGTGTTTTGTTACTCGTGGTGGCGGGGAGGGGGGGGGCGGTATTGAGAAAAAACATAATTTTTTAGGGGGGTCAGCGCTACCGTACAACAGGGGTGGATGGGTCTTTGAAATGGGCAAATATACCATTACATAATTTATGGACAGCCTCTAAAGTTGAAATGTGTGTTTTTTAAATCAATTTTTGAATCAGTTTATTATATATTTTAGTTTAACTAGAGACACATATTTATATGGATATATTTTCAAAATATTGTAGACCATTTAATTAAGAGTAGTGGGTACACTTATCTAATTTTAGTACACTATAGATTTTGTAATTTGAAGCCCAACAATTTGTCTATGTAGGTCTAGTAAACAAACGGCTAGTTCCCAGGCTAGTAGGATGTTCCTACAGTAGCTAATAGCAGCATCTATATGAAGGAAGATGTTACCATAAGTAACTTTTGGCTTACTGTATGAGAAAAAATACTTCCCCAAGAATAGGCATCAAATGTACGAGTGGACTTTTTTTATTTACTGTTCAAAACATGCAACAGTTTTCTCACCACTTACAAGATGCAGGGGCAGATCCAAGATTTTTTAATTGAAATGCACCCAGTAAAATTTAATGAGCTACCTTTTGAAAAATATAACACCCTCTGACTAGGTAGATCTACCATGTTAAATTACTAGGGAGATCTACCTAGAACCACAGAGAACTACCTAATAAGGTAGTATAAAATTACCCTGTCTGTTGATGTTATTGATGCCTTAAGGTTTATTTTAAATAATGGCTATATTTTTCTATGTATACTTGGAGATCATTGCTGACCAAATCCTTGGTAATATCCACTGATATGGTAGTTTTTATAGGGTTAACCCCGTTAACTACCTATTATCTACCATGTTAACAGAGTTATTTTTTTCAAAGCATAGTTTCAAAAGCCTGGAAAGTCATATGTGAACAGTGCGACCCTGGTAAACTGGCCGAATTATTACAGAATGGAAAGTACACATTGATATGTTATTGAATATAATGCAAAATGTAGAATACATCGTCAAAACAAGTAGAAATTAAGTATAATAAATAATGCAATATTTTATAAAGTTGCCATCCATAAAGACAAACATTGCTGTGAGTATTTAAACTGTAAGTGTAATATTTTATCATTCATACATAACAGATCTATTTTCAGTATTAAAAGGAAACCTAAAATAAGGGATCATGACAAAGGAGAATTGTGAGGTCTCACCACAAAATAAGTCGCATCATAAGTGAGATCAAATTGAGATAATCACCAAAATAGGTCTGAAGTCAAATTTTTGAGAAATTTAGTTTTAATCAATTATGAGTACTATGGTACTTGTATTTCATAATAATATACATTTTAGGTTAGTTTTCATGAAGGAAAGTGTCCATCATGCAGATTTTCTGAGATTTATTTTCTTTTGTTTATTTTTGAATCGCTTTATGGGTCATTTTCTCAAAACCGTGTTTCCATACATGAAATCTTCAAATGCTCATATCTTTGGATCTAATTATCCAATGAATGCCATTTAAAGTGTAGTTATATTGTACTTATATTGTGCTCTAATAGAAGCTACCCTTTGAAAAAAATAACACCCTCTGACTAGGTTGATCAACCATGTTAAATTACTAGGGAGATCTACCTAGCAATACAGAGAACTACCTAGTAAGGTAGTATAGAATTACCATGTTAGTTGATGTTATTAATGCTTTAAAACTTATTCTAAACAGTGGCTGTATTTTCCTGTGTATACTTGTAGAGCATTGATTGGTAGTTTCTTAGGGTTTACCCGGTTAACTACCTTTATCTACCTTGTCACTACTATTATCTACCATGTTAACAGAGTTATTTTTTTCCAAGGGTACCAATAATTCAATTTTGGATTTTCCTACCATGAGACTCATTTTGTGGTGAGACCTCACAACTGAAAAATAATAACTTGTATAAATTCGGTTACTGCAGTAAATAATCGTTGGCACTAAAATACTGTAATGGACGATTTTTAGTACTGTATTAGACTACCGCAGTCAAACTAAATAATCATGACACGATCCCTTGGCATTAAAAGTTACAAATTGAAAATAGAAAGATTGCCATAGGAATATGTTTTATTTATCAATGTATTTAATAATGTATGATTAATGATTATTTGTAGATTTGAAATATAGTAAATCAATTATTAAGGTATAGCCTATTTTCAGTGATTATCTTTATTGAGAAACCACTTCTGTAGAAGGACCATCTGTTTATGAACCATTTATGGTAAGGACCACTTCTAATAATGACTCGGAGGCGGCGGAATGTTTTTGGGTCGGGGAAGAGGGGCAAAGAGGGTGCCCAACCTGATTAAAATTAGGTAATAGTTTATAGTTAGTTTATAGTTTCCGAGGCCAAAATACTCATATTTACTATATTCATATGCTGTTTTTATTGCTTTAGTCCTCTAAAGGGTAGTGGTCAGACACCCTAGATGGTAATAGCAACAGAATGAAAGTCAATCTCATTTTGTAGTTGAGGTGGCATTTCAGGGGGGACTGTCCCCCTGAGTTAACACTAGGGGGACACATCCCCTCCATCCTCCCTCTTCCACCGCCCATGTATGGTAGGGACCACTTCTAATAACTGACCACACAGAGACTGCCACTTTTGAGAGACCACTTCTCTTGAGTGACCATCTGTTAAGGACCATCCTCTATTAATTGACCATTTTAATGAAAGACCACCTCCATTAATTAATAAACCATTAAGGGATCAGTTTATTTAGGGACCATCATTTTTTTAACAATTAATATTAAGGAATCATCTCGTTTAGCAGACCAGATACTAAGGAGGAGCTGAGATATATAGCAAATGATAAAAACAACATTTGTAGAGGGTCACATTATGACCTCTGACCCTTTTAGGGTCATTCAAATGCCCTACATCTTTTTTAAGCCATTATGGAATTAAATGTTCAGTATTCAATTCCCTTTCAAATGATACCATGCATGAACACTTTTTCCTGAGATCAGTCAGTCATTTGTTTTTTCAACATGGCAGACCTTTCATACCTGAAGTAGATCAGGTGACCAAACTTTTTTTCACCTAGGAACCCATATACACCTCATTTTATAAAAGTGCATGCTCAGGTGTACTCAGCTCCTAGAGTAGGACTTTCTCTATTAAGGGACCAGTTCTATTAAAGGAACCATTATTAAGGGACCATCTGCATTTCTTTAAGAGACCAAAGGAGGCAGCTTTATAATTAAAGTGGATCTTTATTTATGACCATTCTTTTAGTAGACCAAATGCTTGTCTTCCTAGTCATACATAGATTTTATGACAATCATCTTTCATAATAACTGATAGGTTTAAGCTTCAGTGTGCTTAGTGCTTTAAATACCAGTATTTATTTTAATTTATTTAAAATGTGTTGCCTTCCAGTAAATAAATAGTACATATCAAGCAATTTGTATAAAGATGAAAATGAGAAAAGTAAAGGGATGATTATGGACATTCCTACATAATACTTGTAATGTGTTTGTAATTTATTTAATTTGTATTGCCTTCCAGTAAATAGGCCTAAGCATGGCAGTATTAATATTAATACCTCCATGGCCTAAGTAAGTACATAAGATGACAAGAGTGAGGTATACTGTGGTTATAACTGGAGTTATATTCCTGTTATATAATGTATATAAATGCAATGAGCATTCATAACTTAAAAAATACATTTATATTGTAACTATACAAATATTACAACGTTCACTTTGACCAATAAATTTTATGTTCTACAGTTTTAAAAATGTATTAAGTGTATATTTTGTTATTTGTTGTGGTAGTGATTCTAATACTGTGTTTTAAAAATGCTTTATCAAGTAATTAATTATTTGGGGCACTGATGCCAGAAAGACTAGGAACAATTAAGGATTTGGATGGATTTTAGATTGTATGACAGTCGTACGTCGATCGCACGACTAAACCGTCGCTCCCTCTGCGTGTGGTTGCCAGACGCGATGACTCTCATACTTGTCGGCCGACGGTATTTTTAGTGATTCAACGGGGAAATCACTAAAAACATCAGAAGACTAGTAGAAGACTGTCATCGCGTCTGGCAACCACACACACAGGGAGCGATGGTTTAGTTGTGGGACCATCGCACAACGCAGTGAGTGCCCGGCTTAATGGGCAAGTGGTTGACAGTGGGCAAGTGGTTGACAGTCCAAATCCTGTGGAAAGCATTACATATTCTTATAGTAAAACGTTCATATGAGCATGGATATATTAATAATGTCCTTGAACATGGAAATTAGCTTAATTGCTTAATTTATCAAGATTCAAGATTTTATTGCTACTATGGGCTATTATCCGCTTAAAATTACAACAAAAATACTACACAAGACAATTCATAACAATAAATATATACAGTGTAATTTGAAATGTGAAGGCGGGGGAGGGGTTAATGATTAAAGAGAGCAAGTTTTTTCTTTAATGGAAATTTCAGAATGGTCAAGAGCAAGATCATAAGATAGTTGAAGGGCATGGTGTAAAAAGGAGGATTTAAAACGAGTAATGCGAACAGGGATAGAAAAAAAGGTCGAACTGTGATGGCCACGAAGGACAAAAGAACAGGCGCGACATTGGAGGAGACTGGAGTGCAAAGGGTGGTCAATGGTACGACTTTGTACGAATTTGTACAACTCATTTTGCGATGATACCTCATACAGTATTTGTTTATTTAAAATATTTGTAATTAAAACTTTACTTTAAAAACATTTTTAACAGTGAACATTTGTGAGGTCCCACCACAAAATGAGTCGCATTGTAGGCAATATGAAATTGAGGTAATCACCAAAATAGGTCCGAGGTTCAAATTTTAAGAAATTTAGTTGTCATCAATTATGAGTAGTTTTGTACTTATATTTCATTGTAGTACATTTTGATCAATTTTCATGGAGGAAATGCGTGGTCTCTCCACAAAATGAGTCCCATCGTAGGTGAGATCAAACTGAGATAATAAGTCTCAAGTCCAATTTTGGCAAATTTTAATCAATTATGAGAACTATGGTACGTATATTTCATTATAATATACTTTTTTAGTCCAGTTTCCATGCAGGAAAGTGTCCTCCATGCAGATTTTCTGATATTTACAGTCGTAATGAGTTGTTTTTAGATTAATTTATGGGTGATTTTCTCAAAACTGTTTTTTTCACACAAGAAAATTTCAAGTGCTCATATTTTTGGATTTACTTATCCAATAAATGTCATTTACAGTGTAGATTAGATTAGCTTACATTATGCTCTATTATAAGGTACCAATAACTCAATTTTGGATTTTTTTACCGTGAGACTCATTTTGTGGTGACACCTCGCATTAATGTGTGGAACTCTAGGTATGAGCGTTCAAGTCTAACAAGCTGTTATGTTGTTTGATGTTGTTCTAGATTTTTTTCACATGACTGATCATATTTATGCATGAATTATGATTCTTAAATATCAATACCATTAATTTAAAGTCAATAGTTATTTAATTGTTTATTAATTATTAATTTGTTATTTGAACTATGAATTATGACCAACAACAATGACGGCATTGGGTTGACTAATTGATAACAGTATTAGGTTAATTAATTGGCCAATGCGATCATATAAATTATACGATAAATAACACATGATGTTAGCCAAGAGACTGAGAAGCTTTTACAAGAAGTATTTTAAACAACACATTCTTTAGATCTCACCCCTCACTGATGTTAAATTTTACAATTCAATTTACAAATAGGCTTAAATCATGTTGTTACCTTGGTGTAGATATATACATAGATTTTAGAAGACAAAATAAAGGGTGATTTCTCAATTTTCACTCAGCTCAGCCATGTTGTTTACACAGTGCAGTGCTGAATCATGTGGGTCAATGGGCCAAATCTATATTTCTGAACAGTTCACTGAACTTTCGGATTTCATAGGTTTCAGCTACACAGAACATGCACCATGACAGGTGAATAGTAGTAATACTTACAAAGGCATAGTGTTACTATTGACTGGTAAATAGTAGTACTACTCATGATTTAGTGGTTACTGTAAATTTACTGATAAATAGTAATGCTATTCACTGATGCTATTTACTGATAAATTGTGGCATTATTTGATGAGTGGCAGAATATTTATAGTACTATTTACTGATGAATAGTATTATTCACCTATTAATATTTACTGATGAATAATAGTACTATTTTAAACTGATTTATAGTAGTATGTAGATTTGTTGAATAGTAGTATTTACTGATGAATAGTACTATTCACTGATGGATAGCAGTACTATTTTCTGATGAATAATAATTGGCCTTCTGTTTTTTGATGAATAGCAGTACTATTTACTGATGAATAGTACTATTCATTGATGTACTATTTGTTGGTGAATAGTAGTACAGTACTATTTACTGAATGATAGTACTATTCACTGATGTAGTACTATTTAATGATGAATGTAGTGTAGTACTAATTACTGAAGAAAATAGTACTATTCCTTTATAAATAGTACTACTATTTATTGGGAATTATTTTTCTTTTAGAGTGAGAGTTTTTTTAAACCTGTTTTAACCAATTAGAAGAGTCTTTGAATGAGGATTACATTAAATAAAATATCTTTTATCATCTAAGATTTTGATATTTTTTACATGCCATATAAAAAAAAAAAACACTAAACTAAAAACACAAAATTATTAGGCATTACTGAACAGGTTGTTCTGTATAAAAAGTATTTTTATTTAATAAAGACATATTCATACATGTACACAAATTGTTAGCACACAAACACAAAACAACGATTTTCTTTTTTATAGTACATTATGTGTGGAAAGGTTCAATAAAGAACCTATAGTGCCATGGTAAATATTCATACAACACTTATAATATATAAAATAATGTAATCATATGATTGGTTGTTTATTGGCCATATAGACTGATATATGGTGGTTATACTACTGTTATTTTCTTCAGGAACAGTTTGTTTTCTCCAAGTTCTTGGGTCGTATTTGACGTATTGTAATGTATATTAATATTGATGTTAGAATAGATAAGTACTGTTGAACCCCCTTTGAGTGACCACTCACGGGTCCTGGAAAATGCCAATAATGTGTTTAAAGAAGGCTTGCAAATGTTAGCCTACTCTGTTTTAAATTTAAGGTTGTCATTTATGGGAGGTAAATAGTCAATTGTGCGAAACGCCAATTTTAAAAGTGGTTAGGCTTGGCTTGTTGTGCGTTCACCATTTACCGCAGTTTCCTTGCTTGGCGAAGTGACGTCATCCGCTAATGTTGAACTATGCATGGTTCAGTATTATATAATATTGAATGAACTATGCGCAGTTATTATATCGAATGAACTATGCATGGTTCAATATAAAATATTATCCGCGCATTGTTATTACAATATCATATAATCTTGAATGAACTATACGCGGTTCAATATTATATAATATTGAATGAACTATACGCGGTTCCATATTATATAATATTGAATGAACTATGCACGGTTCAATATTATATAATAATTTATATTGAATGAACTATGTGCGGTTCAATATTATATAATATTGAACCGGTCAAAACAGCATAATCAAATTATAATGGTACATATCAAATTCAGTGAAAATGGAATGTTCTATTAAACATGGCTCATCATCCGAACCTAATGCTATTGATTATTTGAGATATGTCACGGAAAAACCACCAAGTTGTAGGAAAATTCAAAATTGAGGTTTTGTTAAAACCCTATTTATCTTTCCCCAAGCTTTAAAATGAGGGGTCAATTGTCAAAATCAGACATTTATAACTGAAATTATTGAACAAATTATAAAAAAAATTCCTTTGTATTTGTTTATATTTCCTGTTGTTTATTTGCTTATTTCTCAATAACTTCCTGTGTGACAACTTGGTAGTTTTGCCATGAATAGCCTCATTTGCATACTAACCATGGACTGTAGTCAACTAGAATCTTTAACTATTAAATATTTTTAATTTTCTTTCTTATGTACATACACATCCAAGATGCTATGTCAAAAAATTATATATTATTAGCCCTAAAATTTAAACATATCTTTGTGATTCCCATGCATATTTATATAGCGCAAATTACTAAGGTCTGTACTCAAAAGCAAGTGAAATGGTACAAAAAGTAGTCAGAAAGAACTAAATGGATAACTTTTCAAACAATGTGTGAAAAGACTTAAGGCCCTCTCACACAAAGCTACAACCTTGTGAGAACCAGGTGGTTTGAGTGAGGTTCATCCTCGGCATGTGGTTGGTAAAGGAGATCTCACCACCGACCACAACATGAACAAATGCTATCGAGTGGCTCATACAACAACTGTATGACTGAGGCCAGTAACACGACTTTGCTGAATGGATAAAAACAGTGCCCACCGCTGAGGGCCGCGGCAATCAAGTCTGGTTACAAAGAGATTACATCGGAGATAGCACAGCTTCTCTATGGCTGAGCTAACCCTAATCAAAGCACGACTGGTGGGCCAATTACACCCATCATATTACAATGAAACTGTGCTCCTGAGTAAGAAATGAACTTAATACGATTCTGCTGGGAAAAGATTGGGAAGAGATCGCGAATACATCAGGAAGCTGAAGTCGGCTGGAATACCTTATTGAAGTCTCCTAGAACCATGCTGACTGCAAACATACATTTCACACGATCCTTCAAACTACAATGCGACTGGACTATGGCTGTATTAACATTACTGTAACACAACTAAATTTGGTCCAGGACAACAAGGAAGACCGTCTTGATTGTTTTGAAACTTTAAAAACAGTCGGTGACAAAATTTGATCGACAGGACCATGTAATGCCTGTTCAAGACTGTCCATGATTGCCTTGGGGACCATGCCGCCATATTAACACGACTTCCACATCCAACAACTCACAAAATTTCTTTTGATAATCATAGTTCTCATACGGTTGTAGCTGTGTGAGAGGGGCTTAGAAAAGCATTTCATAATTTGGTGTGGTGACCAAAAAGAATCTCTCCCCACATAACAATAGGTTCCAAGGTTGGCAGAGTAAAATTTTGTGTCTACTCATTTACAGCCGAGTAAACTGAGAATCATCCTCATCAGGAATTTAAAGGTGCATTCCTTCCAAAATTCTGTGTTGTCAACAAAAATTAAAATATTCTAGATGTTACTATTTTTATTCAAATTCTTAAGTATCATACTTATCTGCCATGTTTATGCCATTATATCACTTTCAAACATTAAATTCAAAATAAGTGAATTTGATTTTTTTTGGGTGGATCCTTAAAAATAAAGTGGATGAATAAGCATGAAAGAGTTTGATAATTATTAGCTTTTTTTTTCTACTTGAGAATAAAATTAAACAAGCTTACAGATAATTAAACATGTTTATTATTTTAGAAATAAGAAATAGTTAAATATTTTCAAAGAAATGTAATTTTGGTGAATTTGGAAGGAATTCCCCTTTAAACTTGATTTAACTTCATGATTTTTTAAGTACTTAATTTCATTCATTTCATTTATTTATTCGGCATGAAAAAGCCCTGGGACCCCAAAAGCAACTGAGTCATAAACAATTTAATGGCAGGACTAGAATAATGTATATTAAATATAAATTTTAAAGCCTAAAAAAAATTGATGTTACACTTTTTTAAAAGTAAGGGCAGTCAGTTGGTAAATCTTGTTTTTTAGTAGGCATCTCAATCTTTTTTATTTCTTATATATACCTTACATTTCCTGGATAATTTTATGCATTTCTTATAATTTCCCTGATAATTAAATTAGCAACAACAAAAAATATCAGGTAATATTGAAATTTTAAAAAAAAAGTAAGTCTTATTGTGATTTTCAAAATTTTAGGTTTGTCAGCTTGGGCAATGTAAGTTTTTCTAGGCCTAGTAAATGGCAGCTCTCTTAAAAGCAAATTGTGTGATAAATCAAACCTGTCCCAAAGTCATGAAACCAATTAAATACAGCAAAACATTGGTTTTACATACTGTATGGGACCAGAAGGGTATGTAAATTCAGGGGTGGATTGTTATAAAACAGTCTTAACTGCCAACTGGTGGTCTTAACTTACAGAATAAAGCTGGCTTTAACACATATACGGTCTTAGAAAAGTCACCCAATTTAGACCATTGCTATAAAACAGTCTTTCCTAAGACCGTGTTGAGTATTGAACAAACACTCAATAGTAACAGTAATTGAGGGCGATATTTTATGTAACTTTTGTGCCACATCACGTTTGGTTTTTTTTATGAAAACGTTATACTAGTTTTAATTCCATAATATGGTGTATGTTTGTATGTTTAAACAGTTGTAGTTATACCAATTTATTAAAACAGGCAATTTAAGGTAAAATAATGCTGATGTCACATTGTAAGTGATTTAAGACCATTTATAGCCTCCTCCAAGCAGGCTTTAATATTTAAGACCGCTGACTCTTAAGACCGCGGTATAGCAATGGTCTATAATTAAAGACCGTGCGTGACGTCACGATTATAGACCGAAGACCGCTTATAGCAATCCCCCCCCCCCCCACGGGAGTTTGTAAAATTGAATTAGGGTTTGTTCATTATTTCCTCATTTATTTACTACTACCCATTGTTTAGGCCTAGAGGATTTTCAGCATATTAAATCTATAGATAATATTTATTATGTAACGGCTAGATAATGAACTTCTACAGAATACATAAACCCCAAAGTGCAGTTCCATGGGATCCAACAAATCAAATTATGCGCCATTGCTACGTAAACAAAGCACTCACCAAATATGAATTAGCGATAGGAAAAAATTGCTGAGTTACGTACATTATACATTTATAAAAGTTTGGAATTCATCAATGAACGGAAGTAAATTTAATTCAAAATTCAAACACATTTACAAAAATAAAATATACATAATATAACTATTTTTTTATGACAAAAGTATGTTAAAAATACAATGCCACTGAAAGCTGAAGGTAAGTTTTGGAGTAGGCACCTACAGAGGAATTCGATGCTACAGTGTTAAGCTCGCCATCTAGCTGTTATATAATAAATCTGTGGTCAAACCAAAAAAAGGGGTTGATTTGAATGGTAGTTGAATTTGAGATATTGAATTTTATGTCAAAATCCATCACAATTCTTTGAGTGATATTACACATTGTTACAGCACCTTCAGGTTGACAGAAATCTGGCCAGCCAAATTGCTGTAATAATGTGTGAAGTTAGTGTTAAGTAAGAAAGTAATACAAACTCTAAGCAATGAGACACACGTCAGCGTGACAGAATTCAATATTTTGGCATAAATTATCATCATTATCAAGTCATCATCCGAAATCAATCCTAATGATGACATAATTTATGTCAAAATATTAAATCCTTTCATGATGGCGTTTATCTCATTATTTGGAGTACTTGAAGTTGATTAGTAGATTTTTTTAGATTTTAGTATTAAGTCATTTTTGTAATTGTTAGAGATGGTGTTCATATGAGACATCTTTACTGTAACACACCATGTCTTGATAAGGCTTTCACATGTGGGTTGAAATGAGTCGGCAGCTGAAAGTATAAAAAAAAGGTTTATAGTTTAATATATTGATTATTTAATAATAAAAAAAATCCACATATCAGGCATAATCAGAGCTAAGATTCAACCCCCAAAAATACACCGAATTAGCGACCTTGTTTACATCTGGGTTTGTGGGTATAAATATAAATAGAGGGCGCTATTTTCTATACTTTGCTGTGTAAAGAAAGGACAAATTTAAAGTTTATATATTTGTATTTCTTTGTTGGTAACTCATTCCAAACCGTTGGGATACATTCATAAATCCTTTTTAGCACTAGCTACACTTAGTTTTATTTAAATTGGAATGGATTGAACCTGTCAAATTTGTTGAGAACAATGGATGGTTTTAGGCCGACGGTGCTAATCAGCTAGTGCACATAGCGGCTTAGCTCTCTTGAGTGGATCAACAGAGATCCAATTTTTGGCCTAGCTTG
>JAOTQE010069425.1:0-17205 GCA_025631205.1 Nesometra sesokonis
AGGTCTTCATACGTGAGACTTAGGGAGTGAGAGCTGACGGGTAACTTGCCTGACATGTAAACTTCATTTTACTGCTCACATTAGACTTGTGGTAAACCTATTTAGTTGATCGGTTAACCAACCAAAAAAAGTCCAGATGATTACAACTTTAAACATGTACATTATGTTGGTAATTAAATGGCAGCGGCCATTTTTGTGGTACACTAGGGATTGTAATTCTGCAGTAATTCACCATCATAATAAAATGGTTCTCACTGATGTAGCTATCTTAACTGGTATAAGCCCAATACATTGAACATGGAATTACAGTCAGTGTGATGTGAATTATACCCTGGTATAAGCCTACAACTTTGAACAGGGAACCCTAGTCAGTGTGTGACATGGACGTATGTCCTAGTATAAGTCCACTAACCTTGAACATGAAATCCTAGTCATTGTGTGATGTGTCGTATATCCTAGTATAAACCCACCAACATTGAAAACTGAATAACCGTCAGCGTGTGATGTGGACAAAAAACCTGGAATTATAAGCCCACTACACTTGAACATGCATATGCAACTTCAGTGTGATGTGAACATACCCTGATATAAGCCCACTGATATTGAACATGAAAACAATTTCTGTTTATGTACACTATATTTCATTTATTGTATAATATAACTCAGATGTTTTGTGGGCTTAAACAAGAATCAGTACACAAATTACTAATGTTTGAACAAGTCTGTTAGTAGATACTGTACCATATGGCACTCGGAGTGTTTTAACATTTAACACTTTTCCATAGTTGCATGAAGTATTAATATTGACATTAAATGGTTATTAAAAAGTAATGTAGTACACTCGCATAGAGACAAGTGTATTTTTAGAAGTAAGCGATACACTAACATTCAGGCAAGCATGTTTGTAAATTTTAGAATTATGTGACACTAATACTATTTGTAATTAAAACGTCTTGTTTTTACATGTTTAAGAGCAGCAGAATTATGTAGTAGAGTAGGCTATATTCAGAACAAAGTAATCCTAACTGATAACGTATTTGAAACTTCAGTTTCATGTTCCGGATTGAGGATTTTTTTTAATCAAATAATTCTTTAATCTTCATTCATCCAAATTAAAAAGGGAAATTTATAATGATTTTGTACAGTTGATGAAAAGGAGACACCTAAGAAACTCAAAAGAGCTTTAAAATACGGTGTTTCCAATAAAGTGATAAATATATTTAATAATATTAATGAACATTTTAATAATGATAAATCTCTGTCAAAAACTAATAAAAAATTGTTGTTTTTTTTTTTGTTTGTGTTGATTTTTCCTCCGGTAGCTTTCTTATAGCAGACGGCCCTCAACCAATTTGTTTGTAGTTCTAAATGAAAATTTTGAAATGAGTTGCTCGATTGACAAGTGAATATTACAAATTTAAATTAATCTTTGAACTGCCACTTATCAAAAATTGTTGTAATAGTCGGTGGGCAATGTTAATCATTTCTGGCCAAGACCACTTAGGAATAAGTTTCTCAATTTGCAAGCAAATTTTATGAGCTGCCACTTTTCAAAAATTGGTGTAGGAATCACTGGGCAAGTAGAATTCGTTTCTGGAAATGACAATTTTGAATTTAGTTAGAGTGGAGCTCAGTTGATTTAGCTGGTGGAAATCACTGTGCTGTCTGCTGAACCGTGGAGACTCGCTGGTCCCTGATTCAATCAAACACCTGCCACTCTCCTTGTGTTATCGGCTGGAGTGTCGAAATACAAGTTCATAGCACATCATCTTTCAGATGAAAATTTGAGCTGTTGGTCCAGTGTACAATATGGCTCATGTGCATGTTAAAGAATGCAGTGCATTCTTCGAAAAAGAGTAGGGGATTGTTTCCTGGTGTACTGCCCATTCACCACCAGAAGGACCCCACTGGAAATAAGTCCACTTTGAACTTTTGTGGGCTATCCTTAGTGTTTCACAACACTGAATGAATCAAATCAAATTAAAAGTTGTCCAATTGAAGCGTTCAAAATTCTACAAAAGCTGTATTTAAGTCTGATCGTGGAGGAAATTAATTCCCTTGTGGTCAGATCTTGTATCAACATTCTATTTATAGTAATATTCACCTGGATTAATCTATTTTTAGAATCATTATGCCCACTCACATCATGTGTGGTGTATTAAAATTTTTCATTAATTACAGTCTGTGTGACCAGTGAAACCACCGTATGATATAGACACCCGTGATTGGTTTGCATGTAAACTTCTTACCAGTCTATTTAATTAAAACTAAGAATTATAAGATTTACATGCGCCTTACACAATGAAGTCTCAAGGCACTGTGGACCAGATGGTACACATTCATAAGACTCTTCGCTCCTAAGGGTCCTGTCATGTCTTAGCTGCCCGAAAACGAGCATTACATTCTTCTGTCCACATAGAAGTGGATGTATGTACCAGTACACCGGGATAACCTGCTCATCTTGAAAGATGTACTGGGTTCTTTATAGTGCAGATGAGCCACTTGTGTACATTGGGCCTACGGTTTATAGTCCTTATCCGAGAAGCCTTATCCGAGAAGACCACCAACAGAAAAATGGTGCGAGCAGGCCTCGAACCCATGCTGTTGTTTTTTCAATGGCTCACGGTTACACTGCCTTAACCGCTCAGCCACACAACTTGATTTATAGTAACATTCACCTGAAATATTTTTAGAATCATTACGCCCACATTGTTTATGTGTGCATTAAAATGTTTCCTTAATTTACAATTGTATGACCAGCAAGACCATTGTATGATATAGACACCCTTAGTTGGTTTAAAAATTTAAAGTAACATCACTTAGCATGATGTATTTTTAGAATCATTTCGCCCACTCAAGTCATGTATTTTTGTATTAAAATGTTTCATTAATTTGCCATGGTGTGAGCAGTAAAACCACTGTATGACATGCTGTAGATACCATTGATTGGTTTGCATGTAAACTTCTCACCTTAGTAGACATCTTTCATTAGGATAATACAGTTCTAAGAAAGTATAATGCATGCTCCAAGCAATGAGATACACGCCATTGTGACAGGATTCAATATTTCAACATAAATTTCTTTATCATTCCTGATGAATCCTGTAGCAATGGCATATATCTCATTGCTTGGAGTATGCATTATACTTTCTTACATGAAGTTGATTAGTGGACCTTTCGGACAGTTCTATACTTCCTAGTGAATTCACTTTGACATAATGAAATTTCCAATTGTGTTGTCCAAGCCTGACTGACCGAAGTCTCCAACATCAGCAGGAATGTAATTATGCAGTGTGGGTCCGCCCACACTAAAAATGTTCCACCCACCCTAAAGCTTATTTTAAGACCTTCCACCCATCCTAATTTCAATATGCCACCCACACTAAGCCTCTGAAAAAGGTAAAATATTGTTTTTAGTCATCATGCCATCCATCCATACATTGTTGCTGGCCCACCCTTGGATTTTTCTAGCTACATCCCTGATCAGGGTCATCCCTTTTTTATTTTTAAGCAGTCTATTAGTAAGTTTGATTAAGAAAGTCTGGCATTGTTCTCCCTGTAAATTTCCTGGGGTCACTCTTAATCTCTGTAGCCAATGAGCTAAAGTCAATTAATTTGTTTTAGTTAATTGAATCTGTATTTTGACTTTAAATTGTTTAATAACGTTTGTCTACAGTAGGCCAAATTTCAGGTCTTTTACGGTATGTTCAGATTCATGGCTTAAGCGGAGCTTAGTGTAAGCAAGGCGTAAGCTAATCTGTGGAGTAACGACCAATGTGTTCGGACACAAGGCATAGCGCAAGTCACAAGCAATTTTAAAATAGCCGCCAGTGGATTTTTCTATGACCAGTGATCCGTAATTGATTGGCCAATGCAGACTGAACTTGCAAATTTGGATTGGACAATGCGTAACACAAGGAAAAAACCATTCAGGTGTACCTCCGTGGCTTACGCTAAACCGGGGTTTGCAGTAAGCACAAGTTATGCTCTGGATTAGGGACTTGCGCTAATCGTCTGCTAGTTCAGACACAAATGATCGTATGCCACATACGTTAAGTTGAGCCAATTTTTAAATGTTTTGCCCATGGCTAATTGGCAAATGGTTAGAATGAGCCCAGATTACAAGGAAGCTAATAATTCTCACTTAATAATAAATAACACATTTTTTTGTATTTTTTTACAGATTATACCTACTGTAATCTGGAAAAAAGATTAACCTTATTTGGTGAGACGCAGTTATTTATTAAAAAGGTGAGTTTATAGTTAGTTATGTGATGTGAAAAGAATTGAAAACCATCAACATTTAATTTTGATGCAATTCTATTAAATACCACCAGTTAACACCGGATAACTACCAAGGGTCGCCAAAGCCCAGTGCAAAACAAAATCTTGCCATCAGAGAATATTTCCTCATGTGGAATTAAGAATATGGAACTTTACATTTCAGCGCTACGTTGTTTGAAAAATTATTGAATATTCTACTATGGTTGTTGGACTGTCCGCATCTCAACTGCTGATCAGATGCCAATCATTTTCTAATGGACGATCTACTGCCATTTTCAGCATACAAAATTTTACTGTTGGTGTATAAGATGACCCCAAATTTTGCAACCAAAATTGTGTATTTGAATGAGTGTCTTATACACCAAAATGTTTGTTAAGTCGTCATTCAACACTTTTTTTATGAATTTGTTACCAGCCTGATCGTGAACCATTGAAGAACCATACAACCTGTTGTCTGAATGCTAACCCTATAATGAATATAAAACCTTTTTTAAAAATCGCATTCCGGTGTTTTTTAGCCTGTTTCCAGTGGGAGAAAAAGACGGTTTTTAATAGCCACATTTTTTTTCGCAAAAGGTAAACCAGTCAACTTCAAGTACAAAAATATACTCAAAGCAATGAGGTACACACCATCATGACAGGATTCAATATTTCAACATAATTTATATCATCCTTAGGAATCATCATGGCGTGTATCTCATTGCTTGGAGTATGTATTATACTTTCTTACATTTAATATTTTTTCACTAAAAACTTTCCCTACACACAATATCTCAGATTTTAACAATTCTGAATATCATTTGAACTGTTACCTAATATTATGATAATTTTTTGTGCAAAAATTAGCATACTTTTTCTGCTTTTAAAGGTCTAATTTTTTACTGAGCGTTTATTAATATCAAGGGAAGAATGAACTTTGAATTTGGCATTTGGACTGTTTGTAATAATTTCATCACACACTGCAGTAGCTTAGAGAATCTTAGTTGTCTAAATTAGAGTGACCATTATTATTTGTCATTAACTACCGGTTGGCCTTAATTAGCGGTGTCTTTGTTCCAGCCATTAGTATGTACCGTTCACACTTCAGATATTTAAGAAAAGATAGTCTCGCTTTTGAGATTTATAAACGGAAATAATCTGTACCATGCCATTCAAGTATTGAAATAAAAACACCTAAATTTTTAATATTATTAGAAGAATAAGCCAAGGTATACATGAGGGTAATTAAAATTCATGAATTTTATTTATTAAAATATGAAATTTGTGTAGCAAAAATTAATTGAAAATAACTTGTTAATATTATAATAACCTCAAAAAAAAAGTACAAGGGCCCATTTGCGCGAGTTCTTTTTTAGTGTTTTACACCGTTATTTACCAGTTAAAAATAATCCCGAATTCACCCGAACGGGTGTTAATTGCAGGCCGCCGTGGATTTAACACCGAACCAGCCTGATATGCCAACCTTGCAATTAACTGGATATTTTTCACAGCGGGGAACCTTTTTTATGACTTAATCTGTTGTTAATCGCTTTACCAATGTTTTCGAGTACAGTATGAGTATTTTTTTTTTATATTTATGTGGAGTAGTATAGTTTTTCGTATTCATATTATTCAATAACCTAACACCTTTTATTCATTGGAGCATGGGCCATTGGTGATTGTTAAAGACCATAGTACAAGGTTGCTCCACTGCGGCGATCAGTGCCGTCTCTCGCTAGTTGATATAAATTTGCCATTTTATAAAATCTAGTACCTTATAGTAAACACATTTACAATAGTGTAAAGTAAATTTACTCGGGTTCGTAGTGTAGCTTTTAAAAAACAAATAGAATGATTGGAATCAACATCACCAACATCATTAGATATTTTGCTAGTTATCCTGTGTTTTTAAAATTCAGAGTTTTACGAGACCGAATAAAACCTGTGGATAAAAATCAGATTTTTACCCAATGTTTCTTTTTCGATTCTCACCCGAATGGGCCCTAAGTGTACATTTTAAGATGCCTTTTTCACGCACATTCATTTGATAACAAACAGAGCAGTATGCAGTGAAGCATGACCAACAGAAATAACAGAATTTTTTGGTGATTTTATGACAACATGGTACTTAAAAGTTCATTTAATTATTATTAATTTAATTCATATCTTATTATTAATTCAATTTATATTATAATTCTGTAAGCGTGAAAAGTTTTGAATGAGAAGAAGTGAAATTCAGGCAGTTCGCATTACATGGATTAAATTTTCTTCACTTTTATTGCCTAGTATTTGTATTTTATTATTGAATACTTTTTATTCATTGGTGTAGGTATGGTATCTTTCATAGATATTTTTATGAAAGAAATGTAAACATAATCCTCTCTGTTAAGGAGATATGGATTTTATTTTAAGAAATCTGCCAAAAACAACTGTATGTTGTTGCCCACTATCATCATTTCCACATTTTTGCCAATTTGATATAATAAACTATACAGTACATGATACTCTAGCTAATCAATATCAGTAAAACGAGTCTGAAATAGATTCTTAAAACCAAAACAAACGTGATAATGATCTGGCGTGACCTTTACGAATACTCTCTCGTGAATCAAAGCATACATTATATCCATTTCTCAATCTAAATCCATAGGTTTCATGAATATCACTCAGCCACTAGAAACCTGTTAAATTAATAATGGTTTACAAATATAGGTCATATACTTTTAAACCACTTTTACTTAAGTATTCAAGTTTAATGTCAAATTTAAAATACACTTAACTCTTGCAAATACAGAAAACCAAATTTCATGCTTAAACCAATGTTTTATTAGAGTTACAAATATGAAACCAGTGTAAACTTGACTCATAGCACATTTTCAAAATAAGGCTTTCAATTTTTTAAACTTTAAAAAATTGTTGTGTGGGGATTTAGTAATACAGAGTATGAACCAAGCAAACCTGGAAACCACTGTTGTTACTCTACTTCCCAGAATTCAATTTGTTAATGAACCTTTACACTTTAATCGAATAAGGGCGCCGGTATTAGGAATTAACCATGAGATCAAATACCTATAGAACAAATGTAGTGGTTGATAATTTAAAGTTTTTGTTTCTGATAATAAAATATTTTATGCTTGCTTGTGTTGCTGGAAAATAGTTCAATTTTTAACAAATAAAAGATTTGATTTTTTTTTTTGTAAAAATGCTTTGAAAGAGTAGTGTAAAACTAGTTTTTAGTAGCATTCATTATTGATTATTCAGTATAGCTACGACAAGTAGGCTTCTTAAATGTCACACAGGTCTGGTGAGGTGTAGCAAGAGGAAGTACCTATTTCCTCCTAATGCCAAGTTTGACTTCCTGCTCTTAATTTAGTGAACACCTTGAGAAATTCCACAATTATTATTTATTATAGAACAAAAATTATCAAATAAGAAATATCATTTTTAAGATGTTTTTTCTACACTAAAGTGTTACTATTCTTTGGTATAAAAATAGCAAATTTTCCTTAATTTAGCAAACACCTTGAAAGATGCCAGTAATTTTTAAATTGTTCCATATTTGAGGCTAGTCGTGGCAAATCCACCAAGTTGTCGCACAGGAAGTTATTGAGAAATAAGCCAATAAACAACAGGAAATATAAACAAATACAAAGAAAATTTGTGTAGATTTTGTTCAATAACTTCAATTATATTTGTCCGATTTTGATAATTGACCCCTCATTTTAAAGCTTACGAAAAGTCTAATATGGCATTAACAATAACTCAATTTTCAATTTTCCTGCAACTTGGTGGTTTTGCCGTGTCATGCCTCATTTTTTTAATTTTATCTCATTTATTTTGTTTAAAAAATACATATAATCATCAAAGGCACAGATTTGACTAATAATATAGAAGAAGACAAATCTGATGATATGGTAATATTTAAACAAACTCAATTTCTCTATGGATGATGAAAAAACATATAAAACTATTATTTAATTTATTTATTCACCAAATTTTGTTTCAGAATTTTCAGGAGTCCACAAATTAAAGAGAAGTATAGTATTTTATTTTCTGTTTGTTGAAATAAATCCATCTTATTTTCAATTTTTTTTATAGATTTTTTGAAAAACAAAGTAGTGTAGCCATAGTTTAACCATAAAGAACAATTCTGAAAATACATTTTAATTTTATTTACAATATTTTACATTTTATTTGTATAAAAGAGGAGTTTGTGTGTTTAGAGTTCATGTCTTGCTTCTTGCAAAATATTATTATTTAATTATGCATTTTTTAAGCCATAGTTGATCCTACATGATAATTAACCATTGTTATTTTTTCATATCATCCTCAAGGCTTGCAACATTACATAAATTATTATCTGCCAATGATGTTGGCAAGGAAGTAGTGTTTTCGCATAGGACTGTAAGACTGCCATGCTTTTTCATCACTGTTCATTAACCTAGGGCCACTAATCAACTTTAAGAAAGCAGGCGCGGATCCAAGGGGGGGGGGGGGCGCACCCTTCCCCCCCCCTCTTATCCCCAAAACGTAGTTGCGCTCCCCCTTATTTTAGGTGCGCCGGCTCCAGAATCAACAAGAGAAACTTGAAATACGGTAAAAACAGGGTATAAAAATGGGGAAATAACCTTTGTTTTTTGTTTTTTTGCTCGTCAGGAATAAAGTGGAAACCACGCCCACCCGGACTGGAAAAGTGCGCCCCCCCCCCCTTTCGTCGGATCCTGGATCCGCGCTTAAAAAGTATAATGCATACTCCAAGTAATGAGATACACGCCATCGTGACAAGATTCAATATTTTGACATAAATTATGTCATCATCAGGAATTTGTTAATTAACATTTTATTCAATTCTCACAATTTTAGTCGTCTTTCGTTTTCTCTATTTTTATTCAATAGTCAACAAAGCTCCAAATTCTTCAGGATTAATGGAGTTGTCAGAAATTGTAGATCATTATCATCATGATAAAGATAATAATAATAATAATATGTGACATTTAAGCGCTTATTGCCAAGGCCTCTAAGCGCTGCACAATTACTACCCCAGACATTGGAACAAATGCCTATGAAATACAATCCATTTCATAATGTTGCAGCTTTTATCAGCGCATGTCATTTGTACCTCCAAGGTACCCACTTAATCCTGAGTGAAGAGACGTGGATAGAATATCTTGCCTACAGTAGGAACACAAAGGCCAGAGTGAGCCTCGAACCACCGACCTCGTGATTGGAAGTCTGCTTCCACAATTATCACATTGTCACCCAGATTTGGTGAATGTTTTACAGTTAGAGCATATTTTTCAAAATATTGATTGACAATAAGCAACTGTTAAGTTTACTAATGGTTTTGGTGAAAAGTATTGGCATATTTTAATAGTGACAAAAAATACTTTAGTTTCATGTAATAAGCAAGGTGTTGAGTTTTAAAGGGTACAGTAATTGTACACATATTTTAGGAAAGGTACACATTACTTACCATATTTGAATGACCACACGAAAGTCTCCAGGAATTTTGTTTTTAGAACTTGGTACCCCTAAGCCAAAAGCAACGCAAAATTTTTCGCCTAAAAAATTCGCGAGATCGCGTCATTGATTTACACTAAAATGCGATATTTTAGTGACGTAAAAGTTCTGTTGATCTGAATAGACAGCAGGTTTTTTCGCCACGGCTCACAGCGACAGAGTAGAAACTTTTTCGTCGCTGCAATCAGAAGCGAAATGCCACGGCGATGCAGCGAATCTTCTATTTGACAACAAATTTTAACGCCGCATGCGTGTGCTAAAAAAATTGCACGTTGCGCAAAGAAATTCGCCTAGTGTAAAACAGGCTTTAGTGTCTGAATGTCCTGAATTGATTTTTTTTTACATAAAAGAATTTCAATTAATATCATATTTCCATTTTTTTTTTCACTTATTGAGTACATTTTGATGGA
Organism: Nesometra sesokonis; assembly: GCA_025631205.1. Taxonomy (NCBI): domain Eukaryota; kingdom Metazoa; phylum Echinodermata; class Crinoidea; order Comatulida; family Antedonidae; genus Nesometra; species Nesometra sesokonis. The sequence continues at coordinate 10,194 of JAOTQE010069425.1, forward strand.
AGAAATTGGCCTTTATACATTGAGATTGATAGTGTTTATAATTTATTATTTTTAGTTTATTTGTGACTGATTTCCTCCCAACAACAAGACTCATTTTGTGGGAATTCATCGCTATAAATCACTAACACCATTTATCAGCAACATCAGCTTTCAGTCATTAGCCAATCATCGGAGGTCAGCAACATCAGCTTTCAGTCATTAGCCAATCATCAGACGTCAGAGCTCTATGTAATAAACTACTGTCTATGCAATTATCACACATAAATTTATTTGGCGTTTGGTACAATACAAATAAAGTTACTAAATTATTTCTTTTATAAAATTTATCTACTAACAGTAATTCATTAGGAATTATTGTCGAAACATAATACACTTCACTGGATGATCTGGACTTGGGTGTCAAAAATATTTAAGTGGTCATTAAGATAAACTAACAAAAGACAGTTAAAAATAAAGTACATTATGCAATTAAAATTTACCATTAATAACCATTGCCACCTTCCACATCCCAGCCTGGTGTCAAGGGTTAATTTGAGGTCAAATTATAGTCAAATGGTCTAATTTCACTCACATTGATCCTTAAGGCTGCTGTACCTGTAAGCCAAAGACGCGCATCAAAGGTCACTCGTGAATTTTGTGTGGCAATGGCGCAGCACATGGTTTTTAACATGTTTCGTCATCAGCAGCTATTCGTGCTGACAGCGCCCTGTGTGCGGAGGTTGTAAGCTTTAACATTAAGCCGTTTATATGGCAACAGGCAATATGAACACATAGCAACATGGTAAATTGCCATATAAACAGTTTAAGGGTAAATTTTACGACCACCGCACATGGTGCACTGTCAGCACGAGTAGCTGTTAAATATCAAACATGTTGTATACCTTCAGTTGCGTGGTCACCGCACTTTAATTCACCACACATGTAAGCAATTAGCTTGCACCACCGGCACGAGTGTCGCGCACCATTGGCTTACGTGTATGGAGGCCAGTGGCGGATCTGGAGGGGATGAACAGGGTGGCTAGCCACCCCCCCTTCATTCTCAGAAGAAAACAAAATTAGAATAAGGGGAAAAAATATAAGAAAAAAAGTTTCAGAACACCGACATTATTAAGGCCAGAGATCTGTATAAACTGGCCAAACAGTTTCATTTAAAAAAAAAAATTCAGAGGGGGAATATTTTCAGAGAGGAAAACCCCTTCATATGCCCACCTCTTGCTCGGTGCTATGCACCTTGCCAGCCATCCCCCTTTTCAAAATCCTAGATCCGCCACCAGAGGCCTTTAGGTTCTTCTAAACATATTCACCTCAATGGTCAAAAAGTAAGAGTCATAACAGAAAAAGAGTAACATACTGTGGATAATGTTGTCATTGTTATCAATTGTATTGTTTTAATGGAATCATTGGCTCAGTTTTTATTAGTAGAGGGGTTTTTTTGTGAAAATTTGATAAGTAGGTCATGGCAGTATAATAAATCTACATCATTAAATATTTAAATTTATGTATCTGTATAATAATCCCAATTACCTAATTTTCAAACTACAATAATTTATCTAATATTACTGATTCCCGGCAATTCTACTACCAATATTTATAAAAACTTGTTCACTCGAGGGAGTCCGCATATATTTCCGATTATATGGAGTACAACACCATGCTTTAACACCTTTGTCTGTGCAGTCGTCAGGAATTCCATCGGCAATTTAAGTAATGTTGTTTTTTTATTATTGTGATAATATAACATATACACATGGGATGTGTAACATGTATGCTTGAGTTCATTTAATACTGTGGGTAATCTGTGATATCTCATTTGCATTCAGTACTTTGGTGGTTAGCTTGATAATAAAATTATGTTAAAAGATTATACATAACATGGTGCTGTAGTACAGTTATAGATAATTGTATTTTGTCTATTTGCGAGAACATTAACGTTGGGCAAGTCTTTTTGGCATATGTGCAATATAATTTTATCCAATTTTAAAGTGTTGTGTAGATGCTGGCCGAAGGTGGGACTGGCTGCTGACCATCAAAATTTTTCACCCTCCTTAAAGCTTATTTTGATACCTTCCACCCAGCCTAGTTTCAACCTGCCACCCACTGTAGGCCTCTGAAAGAGATAAAAATACTGTTTCCAATCATTTTACCACCCATTCTTAAATGGTTGCTGCCCATCCTTGAGTTTTTCTATCTACATCTGCGTTTTTGTATTTTTGTACATTTTGTATGATTTGCAAGATAAGCAACACATTTTCTCATGAGGATAAATGAAAGATTATTATTATGATTATAATTAGTATGAATAATTAGTTACATTTTGTAGAAATTTTAATGTTAAATTATTCTCTTTATTTTCGTTAATATACCTGTAAGTTGTTTTAGGAATTGAACAAACAACTCTGGGCAGGCGCAGATCCAGACCTTCACACTGTTCACCATGGCGAAGATCAGATGAGCAACAAACATATTTAAATAAAAATGAAAACTAAAAATGGAAAATTTTAACATAATGAGCTGACATTCAAGACCTAACATCGGTAGTCATATATGTTTAAAAACCCTCAAAGTGTTTTATTGTAAAGGGGCGAAGCCCCCTTAACCCCACTGGGGCTTCACCTCTGGACTCCACCACAGGGGCACTAAGCAAGTAAGTAAGAACTACTAGTAACTGTCTAACCATCTGATAATGTAAATTGTATGTTTATACATCGGGGAGAAAACTAGATATAATTTATTTCCGAACTCTAACAAAAATTTTTGTACTAAATTCAGTACGGTTGAGGATTCTTGTGAAAAAAAATCGCAAGTTTTTGAGTTTGGCTCAACCCCACGTCTCCAGATAACTTGTCTGCCATTCGAACCACTAGACCACCGAGCTTACACTTAACCACTTCCCAAGAATTTGTGATTTTTTCGCAAGTATTCTCAACTATACCAAGTTCGGTACATTCCTTGTCACAGTTGGGAAATATCTAAATTACATCTGATAATGGTTGTAACATGTACTCTACTACATGACTTGCTTGCTCTCTAAACATTCCAACAAATTTTATCTTTCCAGGAATATACTTTTGGGTGAAAATAGTTATTAGGTATTTTTCACAAAATACACCTTATTACCAGAATAAAAATTATTCTTGCAAAAAAAAAAGCATTATGATCGTCTAAAGTCCGCTTAAAGCAATCTATCCCTGAGCTGTAGTGCTTACGACATAGTAAACAACTGTCTTGCAATGTGTGGAACAGTCCCGCATTTCAAAGTGATTTTAAATAAAACACTCATTTTGCAGAAACAAATTGGAGATCATAAATTTGTCACAAATTTAGCATGAGTGATAACAAATTATCATAAATTCTTAGGGAAATGTCTTCAGATCATTGGTTTATGTTATATTAAAAATATAAAACGACCATCCAGTAATTTCATTGTCACATCATTTTGTTGGGTGAATAAGGTGACCATAGCTATTACCTTTGCCGTTCCATTGTTTTCTGTCAATTATGTCACTTTAAAAAATGCATACTGTATTCTAAGTTTTAGATTTACTATTAAATTTTATAGTTTGTAGCATATAACCCTTGTTCTTGATAATTATTTTCAGTATATTTTTATTCTAAAACCGCTAACTCTAAAAAGCAGAATATGCTAATTTATACAGTTTCACACTTATGTTTATCAACTATCCATTCTTAATTACCGTGCCGGACTGCAGATATCAAGTTCTAAATTACATGGTGGACCGAGTCAACAACCTACAATTACCGATTGCTGATCTTAATGAAGTGCAATAATAGAGACGTATTTAGCTTATGTTAATCACCGCTTTATTTCAACCCAACAATTGGTTGGATTTTTTAAACAATTGTTTAGCTGAGAGTTTTCAACGCCTTGTTTCACAAACCATCCGGTGCCAAAATTATAATTTGAAATGAAAATAAAATTTCATCTTTGGCCTGTTAGGGAACTGCCCAACTAAAATAATTCAAAATTTTGAATACAAATTTTTAATTTTTCTTTTATTCCAACCTTTAATTCATGGATATTTTTCTGAAAATACAAACATTGTGTTATTACATTATTTATAATATTTTTTTTTTCAAAAAATTAATCTTTATTCTTATTCTATCCTCTACTTTTTTAGGTACGACTTCCTAATTGAAAAATAAATTTATTTTTGTTCCACCTTCTTTTTAGTTAATTATCCCAAAAAAGGTCACAAAATAAGGGCTTGAAAGGCTGTGATATTTCAACGAACACCTGGGAAAGACAAGCACTCAACCGTTCAGAATGGCGACGTACCTGCTGGGCTAGTGTAGCGAATTTTAAAGATCAGCGCATTAAGCAACTCAAAGATTCACGTTCAGCCCGTCATGCTGTCCAGTGCCAACAAATTTCAAATGATGACTTTGTTTGCTCTGTCTGTCGGCGTCGTTGTCGCTCACGTATAGGCTTGTTCAGCCACAGCAGAAAGCACACCAGTCTACAGCACTAAATATTAATAAACTGTTTTTTGGAATATTGTTTTAAAAATATATAATTCAGAGAGAAAGGAGCTGTCGGACCCGACGGCTCAGTCCATCATTTCAATTTTAATGTATTACCAGTTGATAATTAATAAATTGTTTCATATCTTGTAGATATTTAAAGTGATATCCATACAATGCCAAGTATTATGTTATATGCAAAGGACAAAGCCCAAACAGCAACAATTGTGCGTAACCAGACAGACAGACAAACAGTTTTGAAAAGCTGTTTATAGAGACGCTTTTCCGCGTCTAACAAGTCAAATAGAAGATCCCATCTTTCACCTCATTAAATATTCTGTACTATCATACTCAAAACTATTATTTGTATACCAATGCTTTTTTAGGAGTAAGATAAATTTTTGATATAGCACAATCCAAAAAAAATCTGGATCCCGATCGGCATCCAATTTTCAGCCGGGGACCCAAAATTCTAGACCGGGGTTTTTGGTCAGGATTTCCGATAGGATGGTCAAATCCCAGTGGAATTAGGCCATCCTGCCACAAACTCTGGTGGATTCTTAAAAATCCTAACATTGTGGGAGTTAATCCTACTTGGATCCCAACGGATGATCATATCTCATTTGGGATTAAGACATCCCACTGGGATCCCAGCGGATCTCAAGGCTCAAGGAGATCCTGCTTTCATTTCTTACAGAGATGGTATTCCACCTATTGAACATTCTGTGAGTGTCCAAATGCATCATCTATTTTCACGATTAATGAACACACTCAAGTTCACAGGATTCACGATATTTTAATGGCGTGGTCAATTTACAGCTTCATATTTCCATTGTATTGTAGTAGCTGTTTAAAACCTGTGTAAATAGAGTACTCCGCAACACGCATCACATTGCATTGCGAGACGTATCCTAAAAGGATGCAAGCTTGAACCACTCTCATTCTTATTTCATTCATGCAGGCCCATTGTTAACCAGTATGCATTTAACTTATATTGATTGTTTCAATCCATTTATGTTAGTTCTTTGTCTTATAAATATAAAATATTTATTTGAATTATGCATAATTTATCAGGTAGGACATGGGATCTTTGTTTATTGTTCTGACAATAATTGTGTTGAAATATCACTTAGTAATACTACTGTAGTATACACATGATGTTAAGGTAATTTTAAATTTTCTAGGGGAAAATTTAAGATTTCGTTGGGTGCTTTGTCGAGTCGAGCCTCCAACATACCAAACGGGTCTATAAAGGCACACAAAATATGACCAATAACGTTGGTTTTTTTTTTTTTGCTTGTCAAATTGAAAACTGGGGACATGCCCACCTCAAACCTGCCCTATCTGTCGGGGTGCCCTCCCTGTCGGGGGGAATTGTAACAACAAATTACCAATGAAATTTGTCTTTCTTTGCTAAGTTAAGTAAAATTTTTGCTTTATTCAACTCTTTAAAATTAAAGGTATACTTTGAGTTGTTTACTGACATTTTCATTATTTTTAAAATAATAAGTAGGAAAATTTCAAAATCAAATGTATTTTTTGGATGAATTTCAAATGTTTTTGTTGGCCCATAAGCCATTAATGAACTATAAGTAATTAACAAGAAATAAAAGTTTGAAGAAAGAAATGGAGCAGCTCTGAATATTTTCCAAAAAGAATGTGATACAAAATTTGGAGACACTAATCATCAAAGGCTACATGTCCAAGAAGATTATCACGTTTAATATTCATTTGAATTTAGATTTGTAATTGTTTTCATGACAAAAGGTATCTGACATTGACACCCAATAACCAGGATATGTGTCATTCCAACAAACACTTTGTTGACCAGAACACCTCAACCATTACAAGTAAATGACCTACCTACAGGAGTATTTGATTTCTACCACCAGTCCACTGGACTATGATGACCAGTGAAATCAAATAATAAATGTTGTTCATTTTGACAACTTAAAATTTCAATAAAATTCCTCATGACATGATTTAATGTTTACACATTAATAATTTCTAGTCAGATACTAGTAATTGCAGAAGCAGTTGGCGTAGTGGTGGCATATCAGACTCCCAGTCACGAGGTCGGTGGTTCGAGGCTCACTCTGGTCAGCTGTTTGTGTTCCTGGGCAAGACACTTTATCCATGTTGCCTCTCTCCACCCAGGAGTATAATTGGGTACCTCCTGGGAGGTACAAATACCATATGCGCTGATTACAGCTGCAACATTATAGAATGGATTGTATTCCGTAGGTGTTTGTTTCAATGATTGTGGGTAATAATTGTGAAGTGCTTAGAGGCCTTGGCAATAAGTGCTATATAAATGTCACATATTTTTATTATTATTAACTTAACAGTTGAACCTCCCGTAAGCGGACATCCTCAGGTCATGGACAAATTTCCGTTTACAGGAGTGTCCACCTACCTATAAGAAGTCTAGCCAATAGAGGACTATTTTTTAAACTAAAAGTAAAACATGGATACTAAAATTTATATATCAAGGTACAAAGAAAAAAAATCATAAAAACAATTAAACATT